>PVIR01036061.1:0-16047 GCA_004026965.1 Petromus typicus
ATATCCTCATAAGTGAAATAAATAGGTCACAGATAGATACATATCATATCTTTTCTCTGGTATGAGAAAATGAAGATGTAAATGAGTCCTAGCATTGTATGTTATATATTGTGAAATAGAAAATGCTCAATGTAAAATAAGGTGAAAGGGGACAATGTTGAGATTGTAACAAAAAAGTAAGGAAACAAATTTTATATATGTGGGAGGGTGGTAGGGTGGGTGGGGCTATGGGAAAAAATGAGAATTAAGTTGTGTCTTATACTGGTACAAATCCCCATTATGGAGTGCAATCATGATGTGTATATTTAATGTACCAATAAAGATAATTTTAAAAAAAGAAGTCATAAGTATAATATTCTCTGCCTCCCTTGAAATCCTTTCCTAAAAATCTTACAGTTATATCTTATAAAAATAAAAAATATCAGTTTACCCTTTCTGCAAATCTAGTATAAACCTTGAAGCTGTATATAACAAGATTCCCTCACTTGATAATCTGAGAAGTGGGTTAAGGAGATGAAAACAACTCAAAAAGGAAATAGAATACAGGGAATATTGAGCAAAGGAGTAGGACAAGTTCTTTGGGAAGACAGAAAAAAGATCAAGTTAAAGCTCTTGAGAGAAACAGATCTTTTGGAAACATTTCACAAAATGGAGTGGTTGATCCTTTTTTAAGGATGATAAGATAATGACAACAATTAATGTTTGTTAATTAGGTGCACTTGAATGCTGTGTTGTATGGTCTAAGGCTGAATTGAGGAATAATTTGGGGAAAGCAGCTTGAATCCAGGTTATATAGTTTTGAAGATAGCCAGGGACCCAGCAATGTGTGTGCATATAAATATACATATCTATCTACATATCTACATATATACATATCCTGGCAGATTTTGACTGATAAGAATTACCAGACAAATCACCTTATATTCTCACATGTTCTGCATTCCTGTCTTCTCAGACTAGTGTTTTCATATTCTCAACCCATATAGGTAGTCACCTTTTAAGTATATCTCTACAATAAGTTTAGCTACCCTTCAGTGATCCCATTTTTCACAAATAACAATCCAAAAAAAGTGCAGTGGATCCTTGACTTGTGAACTCAATTGATGCCTGAGGGCTGGTTATAATCCAAGTTGGTGGTAAGTCAAAACAGATGAAACTTAGGTATTTAACTGATTCTCAAGGGCGGGTTATAACTCAAATTGGTTATAAGTCAATACAATTGAGATCTGGATGTTTACCTGGCTATACAATAGATAACAAAGGCAAATTAATCTTCCATTAATCTAATTAACTCAAGTTGTTCATATGTCAGGCTGGTTATAACTTTAGGGTTCACTGTATACAGTATTCTGTGTATATCAACACCACACATAAAAGCACAGGAAAAAGTGTAATAAAAAGGTTTATTTTCATATTAATGGTAATATCAGGATTTCTTCAATGAATCAATAATTTTCTTAACCCAAAACTCATTTGCATTCTGTTTTCCAAAAGTTTACATTTTGATTCGGCCTTCAATTACTTCTTCCACTAGTCCTATCTCTTACTCCCTGCCCTTCTTTTCCTCATTTGGATGATAACAACAACGTTAGTTGGCTCAAAGTCAGCTATTCTAAATCCCTCAAGTAGAAATGGGATTCATCAACAACTCAAGTGCATGAAATCTCTTTTCTTAAATTCTTCCTGCCATACAAAACAAAAGTCTACTTTATTCAGTAATTTTCTAACAAAACTCCCTTAGACCTTTATAAATATGCTAAATAAGACTGATTATACACTCATTCTTTTCTTCAGACTTCTCATTTATGTCTTTCAGTTACTTCCTTTTTTCAAGGCAATTTTCAGTTTTTGACAGTGTGTTAGGTTTTTCACTGTTTTGACAAAGTAACTGAGATAAGCAACTTAATTAAAGAGTTTCCTTTGACTATCAGTTTCAAAGTTTTTAGATAATGTTCAGCTGGCTCCAAGGCAAAAATAGTTTTGGTAGGAGGGCGGCAGGGGAAAGCTGGTCACTTCAGGGCAGTCAGGCAGTCGGCAAGGGTAGTGAGCGTGCGCTGGGGGCTTCTTCCTGGCAGTAGGTAAGGGGAGTGAGCATGCGCTGGGGGCTTCTTCCTGGCAGTCGGTAAAGGGAGTGAGCATGCGCTGAGGGCTTCTTTCTGGTACCACTTTTGTTGTATAGAGGCCCCTGCCCTTTACGATGGTGCTGTTCACATTCAAGACAGGTCTCTTCATCGGTCCTACAAGCCAGTGGTCCGTGGAAACACCCTTCCTCACACATCTAATCGATTTGAAAATCAAGATTAATCATCACAGACAAATTTCCACTCTTTTTCCTGTTGTATATCCGTAGTAAATTTTAGAAAAATGTGTAATATTACCTCTAAGTCTCCTTTACCTACATTTTCTCCTTTGAAGAATTCCAATAGCAAGGATAACTGTATTTTCCAAAACACTACCAATGAATTGCTTTTCTATTTGGTAGTCTTACTATTTATGAAACCCACTAGTTTAGTTGTATAAGAAAAAAAATTAAGGCAAATTATCTCTCTGAAAGTAATTTTTCCTATATGTTGAGAAAGCCTATCCCACAGGTCTTTTTCTTTCTTTTTTTTTTTTTTTTCGTTAATAAAACCTTGTGAGTGAGACCCATTAACACATAGCCTGGAAGTAACAATCACTGTTGGTTCTGCTCCAACCTACTCACAGGTATCTCTTTGTCAGTGTGCCACTGATCCTCTGAAACTGGTTTGTGTGTTCCTGGCTACTATATATGATGCCAGCCCTCTCATCATCAGTAGTTGAATTTCATACAAATGTGCCTTTACAATTCCCAAGTGGATTACTCACTATATTTTCTTTTTCTTCCTTATTCTTTTCATTAACAAACCAGGGTAATGCGCACTTGTAAGCATTGAGTTTGTATAGACAACTTGTATCATTTTAGGTCTGCATCACTCTTTGATTCAGAAACTCACATATATCCATTTCAGATTATCACATGTTCACTTAACAAATTGTTTGGGGCATCTTCTCCCAACCAAATACCTTTAACATATAATACTGAATAAAGCTGTCAAAGTGTCTTCTTCTCAGTAGGCTTACCTTCTAGAAAACAGATGAAATGGGTTAAGAACCGCAGCTATTTAGAGAAGGTGGGTAGCAGGCATATGGATGAGGTAACGTGAGCAGAATGAGGACAGTGAGTGAGTGGGTTATGCTGATTATTTTCCTATGGGAGGCACTCACATAAGGACAAAGTTCAAAGGACCTAGTGGGAAATCTAAGAAGAGTCTAAAGATAATATCAAGAATGGCCTTTCAATGATTGTGTGTCTGTCTGAGGAGTTTCCTCTAAAGAGGAAATGTGGACCTCAACTGGCTGCAAGTGGGTTCTTGACTTAACATTGCAGAAAAACATCTTTGGGACTCACTTGTGAGATGCATTTATTAGGCACAATCAAAGAAGTGCAGGAATGTGAGCCATGAGGTTGAACTTAGGACCGGGAGTTTTTCTGTGGCCTTGGGATATGCTCAGTATAAATGACCTAGGTTCTAAAATATTCATCTCTTGAGTTACTTGGTTACCTAGTGTCTTAGGTTACTCATTAGTGGCAAAAACTGACATTATCAATAAGGTTAAAATAGAAACTATATGCATGAGTTTAAAGTTTAAAGACATAGTATCTACTTTTTACATGTCTTTTATGTCTTCCAGCCTAGCTCATTCCAATGTCCCCCTCTAAAATGCATGTAGAAACTTGTCATTGGAATGGTATTCAGGTGGAGCCTAAGTAGTGATTAGAAGCTGGTACAGTGGCCTATTCTTGTAATCCTAGCTATCTAAGAGGCTGAGGCAGGGAGATGCAAGTTTCAGGCCAATGTGGGTAACTAAAACCCTATATCAAAATTAAAAAAAAAAAAGAAAAGAAAAAATTATAAAAGCTCAGTGGTAAGGCAAGCATCTAGGCTTGATCCCAGTACTGCAAAACACTACAATGTGGTTTAGTCATAAGACTACTCTCTCCTGAGTGGATTCAGGCCATTACCTCAAGAGTGGGTTAATGGGAGCACTTTATAACAAAAATGACTCTGGCTTCTCTGGTTTAAAAATATGCATGAGTTCACTCTGATTTTTGTATTTATTTTAACAGATAAGTAAAAAGCATTGTAAGTTGTTGCCCTAGAGACCTTGGTGCAACTCTTAGAGGGGAACAAGAGAACAGGAAAGGGTAGAGGCACTGGGAAGTACAACAGTACAGAAAGGTCAGTACCCTAAGAGTCCACACTCAAATATTTACATTTCAGTATTTCCAAACAACAGCCTCGATGGCATTTACTAAAACTAACTCACTTTTCCTTCTCTTCATTTGAAATTAGGCAGAAGAGAAGGGGAAGAGATGATAATTTAAACTGCTGAAAGCCACCAATTTTTTTTTTTAATGTATAAATTGATCTTGGAGGGGCAGCATGCGATCGGGGAAAATTGCAATTGCCATTCTCCAAAGGCAACACCTTTCAAAAAAAAACATTTTAAAAACAGTGTAGGTCTATTTTACAAAATTCACCATATGCAAATATACGCTAAATTTTTAGTAAATGTACTGGGTAGTACGACCATCACCATGAATCAAGTTTAGAACATTTTTATCTCCATGGTAAACTTCTCTGTGGCCATTTCTATTTAATGCCCATTTTCACCCCCAACCCAAGTAATAACTAGTTTTTCTGTCTCCATAGATTCAACTCCATTACATATAATGAAATCTTACAACCTGTGGTTTCTCTGGCTCCTTTCAGTATCTTTTAAGGTTATCCATATGATAGCATGAAAATAGTGTTCTCATTTCTATTGCCACACAATATTCTATTGTCTTGGAAAACCACTTTTGCCTGACTTTTTACTAGTTGATGAACACTTAATGTTTTTCTATTTATGGGCTGTTATGACTAATGTTATGAATATTCACAAGTTTTTTGTATGAATATAATTTCTAGGAATAGAGTTGCTTAGGTATGTGGTAATTTATGTTTAACCTTGTGAGAAATTGACTGTTTACTATATTACATTCCGACTAATCATGGATGAAGTTTCTTATTTTTCCACATCCTTATCAGGATTTATAATTATTAGTCTTATTTATCACAGCCATTCTAGTATGCATGAAATGTGGTTTTAATTTCTCTAATGAAAATGATACTAGCAGCTTTTATGTATGTTTTAGTCATTCATATATCTTCCTTGGTGAGTTATTTGTTCATATCTTAGGTCCACTTTTTAACTGAGTAATTTACTCCTGAGCTGAAAGTGTTCTTTGTAAATTTTGGACTGAAGTCTTTTATACAGTTTGTGTGTTCCAAATATTTATTCTGTTAGTGACAGATTTTTGCTAATGATTAGACAATTATTCTTATAGTTCCATATCTTCCCTGAAACATTGATCCTCAGTACTGCCTTCCATATTAAAATAACTGGCTAGACTTTAAAAATTATCTTTCTCTGCCTTTCCTGAAGATTTTTGTTTAATTCAACAGTGTACCTATTTTTTCATTCTTATTGTAAAATTCCTTAAATCATACTAACATTTAGCCAGTATTGAAAGCTGCCACATTAGAGACTATACCACGTACAGGAATAGTCAAGGAAATAAAAGTGTGAGGTTTGTATAATATTTTCTCTTTTTTAAAATCTTTATTGGTACATTACATATATGCATCATGACTGCACTCCATAATAGGGATTTGTATAATATTTTCTGTTCCCACCAATCAATAGCCCAGGCCTTTGGTTAGCTCTCAGTGGTAACCCAGTTGCTTCTCCTTTGAATACCTCCCTGTGTGCCAAGTCCTACATTAGACAAGTTTATGTATATTATTATACACGAAGGAAAAAATATCTCCTTTCTACCTATTGTGTTAGTTACTTTTCTGCATTGTTGAGAAAAAAAATTACCCAACACCTAAATTTAGTGGGGAAGGGGATTATTTGACTTACAGTGCGCAGATGTTTCAAGTCATTAGTCAGCTGGCTCCAAGCCAGGGTGGCAGAGGAGCAACAGATCATGGCAGCAGAAGCTGCAGAAACAGCAAGGGGGGCCTTAACAAGGTCTTTCTGCTCCTTTATTGTATTCAGACTACTGGGATTGGGGGTGGGTGCCAAACCAACCACTCACGTGTAGTGGTTTAGTAATCACACGCTCTTAATCCTAGCAACACACACTCTAGATTTAGCAGCCTCCAGAATAGCCTAGGACCACTCCAGGCTTTGGGGGAATACCTAGACACAGACCATAACACCTATCCTAGGTCAGTAGCAGTCCAATCAAATATTTTTCTACTGCTAATCTGAATTCAGTAAGAAGGGCCCTATAGGGCCCTCATAGCACCAGATAGACAGAGATCCAGGAGCAGCTGACTGTTAAGAATTCTTACTTTCGCTGGCTTTTGTTGTTTCACCTGGGATTTGCAGCTCTGCAGTGAGTGGGGTGTCTCAGCTCATCCTCCAAGTACAGTAATCAGAAAGTGTAGGAAAGGAAAAAACCCTCACAGGGTGTCTGGCTTGGTCTGAAAAAGAAACTGAAGAACCAGTAAAGGCATACAATCCAATTTAATATAAAGCTTATGTTACTGGGGAAACTTAAAGAAATGAAGACCTAAAAAACAGTTAACAATGAGGTTTTTAAAAATAGTTTCATATAGTTTTCTAATGTAGAATGGAAAGCTTCATATAAATATAATGCAGAAATCTATAACTTAGGGCTGTGAAAGGCTCTGGTTTTGATCTCTTGTACTGCTACCCCCAACATATAATCTAATTGCAATAAACTGAGAGAGACTTACCAAGACCACTTTGTTCATATTACTTTTTGCGTCCCTACATCTTCATAGGTAAGAATGCTTCCTTCCTCTAGCTATAGAGAAAGGATCTCTCGTATGAGGATTTTATGTCCTGCTTCCAAGAAGAATGTGGGAGTTGGAGAAACCTTCCAACTTCTGATGACTTTTCAAATTAGGTTAGCTTAAAATATTTAGTATGCCATGGATGTATATATTGGGGCTCAATGTCTTAAACCCTGTCATTATAAAATTTAATTTTCTCAAAAAATCCTATGGAAGGGGCAGGGGAATTTAGCTCAGTGGTTCCGGCACCACCTGTCTTGCAAACTCAAGGGCCTGGGTTCCGTAACCACATAACAATACTGGGTGTGGAGACTCTGCCCAGCAGCAATCAGTACCACATACCACAGTGCCAGGCGTGTTGGCTCACGCCTGTAATCCCAGCACTAGGGTGGCAGAGGCAGGATTGCTGTGATGTGAGTTTGAGGCTGAGCTCAGGGCCAGCCTGAACCACAAAGTGAGAACCTGTCTCAAAAAAACAAAACAAAACAGAAAAAACCTCTATGGGAGTAGATATGATTCCCTCTGCTGTACCTAAAGAAAATGAGATTGAGAATATCCAAGAAAATCAATTATACTATGAAATAAGTAGGTAATTATGACAGAAAATTCGAATTTAAAACTCACATTCTGTCACCTACACCTCAGTTTCACAACTACAAGGTAGCACGAGGTTCAGTCAACAGTTCTTGTTATATGAGGTTGTTCTTCCTCAGAGTGGACTGTCTCAGGTTTTAGGGCTTACAGATGAAATAAGGTCCTTGAAGTAGAAAGAAAGACTACAGCTTCATGCAAATATTCTCAATAATTAATCCCCCAGTGCCATTAAGAGTATGAAAATAGATTTCTTACGAGAAGCCAATGACCTGGTAAAGGGGAAAAAGAAAAAGTGTGCTTTAGAAAATTTTTTAGGTTGAAAAAATTTATCCTTAAAAAGGTAGGCTAGTAGGAGTAAGGGAGGCTTCATTAAAAGCTCTTTCTAACCCAGAGAAGGAAGAAAGCCTGTACTAAGTAAAAGAGAACTAAGTAGATTCAGAAACAGACTAAAGAGTTCTCCAAAGCCTCATCAGGAAGATGTCTTAGAGGTAGGAATGCTCCTTTCTTTAAGGTAGAGAAAGAGCACCTCTGGCATGAGGGGCTCATGATCTGTTTCAGGGCAAGTTTAACCTCCCTGGGTTTTATGACCCACTTGGGGAGATCAGAGAGAGATCTTCCTTCTTATGTGATTTACTCAGATTCTTTCAGCTTAAAATGTTCATTATGCCAAGGTCATATTTTGAAGAGTATGTTCTTACTGAACTCCATTTCTGACCTCTTTTTTTTGGATACTGGAGTATGAACTCAGGGAGTGCTGACCTACATTGTTAGCTCTTCTTATTTTGAGAGAAGATCTTGCTGAGTTTCTCAGATGTTCTCAAACTTGTGATTCTCTTGGCTCAGTATCTCAAAAAGCCAAGATTATAGGAATATACTCTCACACTCAGTCTCATTACTAACTTTTAAAGCTAGACTACCAGAAGAGTAAGCAGGAACTAGAATTGGTATGACAAGATAAAAACTCAGAAAAGACATAGCGTTAAATGTGTATATTTATTTATTTGCAGTACAGAAAGTTAAATCCAGGGCCTCATATACACTAAGCAAGTGTTTTACCTCTGAGCCACACCACAGCCTAAGAAGACACTACTTTAACTAAGTAAGAAACAGAGAGTGAGACAGAGAGAGAGAGAGAGAGAGGTCTTCATGCAAGATTTCTTAAACAATTAATTGCCTAATGCTTACAAAAATTAAGATAAACTACTTTGGAAGGCTAAAAGAAAATATTGAGAAATAAAAATAAGAAATTACAATAAGTACTGAAAAAATTATTTTTGCAGCATGTCGTATTTTAGGTATGCTATAGTATTTAAATTTAAATGACTAGGGGTGAGGTTTTTAATGTAAAGATTTTATGAATAAATTAATTTAGTGTTAAAAGGATGGATGCAAGGCTTTACAATTAAATAACTACATAAAAGAAGGACGTGATTTCTCCTATTTAGCTAACTCATCAATTTGGGTGATTTATTTTGAATTCTGGTTTCATACTGGACACACACACACACACACACACACACACACACACACACACACACACACTGCAAGCCTCACTTTCCAGCAATTTTGATTTAGTTGGTTTGAGGTACAGAAGTAGAAGTACTAATTTCTAACATCCTCTTCTCCTGCCCCCAGTGATTCTTTAAGATATCCTCAGATGTGGAGCCAGGGTCCGGAATCACTGATGGAGCTTGGTGGTGCATACCTCTAATTTCAGAACTCTGCAGTTTGAGGCAGGATGACTTCAAAGTTCAAGCCCAGCCCGGGTACCTTACTGATGTAGCAAGAGCATCTCTCTCAAAAAAATAATAATAATTAAAGGGCAAGGGATATAGCCTAGCACCAGCACTCCCCATATTCAATCCCCACTAATGAAAAAAGAAATAAAAATAAAGATCACTGGTGGTACAGAATAAACTTTTCTTCCTTTGCTGAGTGGGTGGCATTGAACCCAGATTGAACCCAAAGCAGTTGAACCCAGAGCCTTCACAATGAGCTACCTTTCTAGGCATTTTATTTTTTATTCTGAGACGGGATTTCACTAAATCACTGAGTTACTCAGGTTGGCCTCCAATGGGAGTGAAAGAAAGCTGGTGGCTGTGATTGTCTGGTGGTCAGTCTGTTCTCCACAGGTACACCAAGTTTAGTAGCTACTCACACACCAAACCACTCTCAGGAGCCAAGGAAATCAAGTGAGAGCCACAGCATGTGCTTTTATCATAGAAAAACTAAAAGACATATGGAGAAGGAGAAAGCAAAGGGTTGACTGTATCACCTCTCTCCCAATTAGCTTCCTGGCCTAGAGAGATAAGGCAGCTGTTTAGGGAAGGGAAGGGGAATTAAATCCAGCTCTAAGGCTTGAAATCCAGTATTTAGCCTATGACCATGAAAGCTAGTGCTGAACAGAGTCTCAGGACTCCTACTGCCAGGGCTACCATTAGACCAGTAGTTGCAGACTAAGCAACTAGAACTTCACTAGACCGAGTGAGTGACTGTTTTCTGCTCTTTTCCAACCTCAGGCACCAACACAAGGAGCAAGACTTACTCACTAGGTACCAGAGGAAACAATCTAGCACTGGGCTTTGCCAAACCTGCTGAGAGGAGACCCACCACAAATATATCAGAGGTGGTCTGGAGAGCAAAAGAGAAAGTAGTCACAGTATTTATCCCTGGCATGTTACCATGGGCTGGCTTTGTTCTCTGTGAGTCCTTCTACACTGCCTCTCTAGTTATATTATAGACGGTCCCTCTACATACTCTCAGGTTTAGCAGTTATAACCATTCCCATTGTTACTACTTTTTAGAGTATGCAGTTATCCTTTGTTACTTCCCAAACTCGTCACATATCTTTAAATATCCTCATACTACCAGTTTAATGGTGTTATCTATTCCATATAGGAACCTGATGTATACAAACACCATCTCCACATATTTATACTTAAACAAAAATTTTAAAAAGCTATACATTTCCTAATTTATTTTTTTTTTACTTGAAAACTAATATGAATTAGATTCTACTGCTCAGAAAACTTTCTTGAAGTGTTTATTTGGAGGGAAACAGATACACACAGGGCATTGCAGTTATGGATTATTACACAGGGAATGTTTCAGGAAATTCATTCAGGGAAGCAGAACAACTATGAGCATATAGGACAAGGATTTATTTCAGGAATTGGATTGTTTACAACTAGGAGAAAGGTTAGGGCAAGTTGGGGAATTACGAAAAACCAGTCGACACATATAGACAAGTCAGAGCTTGGGGAAAATAGGCACACCCTGCTGCTAGAATGGGACCCTGATGGTGCTGTCCAAGACTGTGGAAAGCTGTTCCTTTTGTTGGTTATCTCCTGTGAGTTTACTGCAAGGGATGGGTGGGCCTGGGGTTACTTCAGGAAGTTACTCAGGGGTTACTCACAGTCAGGAAGATCTGTGAGCAGATTCAGAAAGAGTGAGTTCTCTGTCATTCATGTTTTCTCTACCCCAGCAACCTTCAGGAAGCAATAGCTGCCTTTAAGTTGTACTTTGCAAATCTTCCCTGTATTTCTTTTTTTTTAAAATTAAGTTTATGGGTACATTTTATATACCTCTCATGATCACATTCGACATTGACAGTATATGACACAACTTAATTCTCATTTTTCTCCGACCCCCTGACCCCTGTATACATAAGCTTTGCTTCCTTTTTTAACCATCAAATTTTTTCTTTACTTACCCCTTCCCACTCTTTTCCCTTTGAATATTTTCTATTTCACAATATCTATCATATGTTTTAGAACTCATTTATATCTTCATTGTCTCACACCAAAGATATGGTATTTACACATCTGTGTCCTATTTATTTCACTTATGAGTCTGTCCTCAAGATATTGGCTGTCTAACAGGGAATCAAAGCATCATCTTCATTCTTTAAGGGATTACTCCACATTTCCACTTATGGTCACTGGTCAGTGGCAACAAAGGCAGGGCACATGCCAGTCTCCAGTACCGGGTTAAAGCAGCATAGTCATCCACCACCACACACTTTGTTGGGTCTCCTAACACACTATGTTGGCTGCAGTAGAGAGCCTCACCATGCAGTGGGCTGAAGAATTACTACAAGATGCTGTTTGCATAAGACAAAATTGTTATAGACTCTTCCTTCTTTTCTTCCCTTCTTTTATTACTTTGTATCTCAGCCATTTAGAATATGATTTGGTCCATCACATAGTGCTTCCTGGGCTTGTTGCACAGACCAAAACACTAGCTGGAGAATTTTTCAAGTTGTATTCTTTAAGGCCAGAAAGAAAAAAACATAAACAAAAAACCCTTAGAAGATGAGGACCACATGTGATCATCAAGCTTTCCTGAAGATATTCATTTTGCCATTTCTATCTCTGTATCAGAATTTCGGCACATCCAAGTTGCTTGAGAACAGATACCTGAAAATACAGAATTCTAGTCATCTAAGGATGATTATTCTGTTCAGGAGAATAGGAAATTCTCTATGAGACCAATCGTGAGTTTTGTCAATTGAAAAATAAGAAAATTAACCATATGCTCAACCTTGTAAATTATTAGATAAATTAATTTTATCCCTTTATTCTCATTTGATATATATATAAGAATTATGAAAATTGAACATATATAAGACTTATGTTTTATATGATGAATTAAATGGCTTAGCAAGATTACCTATACAGAGAATCTGAGAAAAAAATCAATCAAAACGCTCCAAGAACTAATGAGTGATTACAACAAGGTTGCAAAACACAAGGTTAAAACAAATAAAACTGATTAATTGCTTTTCTATATACAAGCAACAAATATCGCTTCTCGGCCTTTTGGTTAAGATCAAGTGTATATACAAGCAACAAATAGGTGGAATTTGAAATATGAAACATAATACCACTATGAATAAGGGTTAACCTGAAAAAATGTGCATAAGAACTATATATTATAAAACTCTGATGAAAGAAGCCAAAAAACTAAGTAAATGAATAAATCACCCATTTTCATAGACTTCATTGAAGACTCAAAATGTCAGTTCTTTACTATGTGGTATACAGTCAGTGCTAATAAAAATCCGGCAAATTTTTTAAATTAATATTGCCAAGCTGATTCTAAAGCTTATATGGAAAGCTACAAAACTGAGAATAGCAAACATAATATTGAAAGAAGAAAAAATTGGGGAACTAAAATTATTCAATTTCAGAACATGTGATAAGGTAACAGTAATCAAGATGGTATGTTCAACTAATAGATACAATGATCGAGAAAACAGAATAGAAACTCTAAAAGATATACATGCAAATGTGATCAACTAATCTTTGACAAAGGAGCAAAGGTGATAAATGAGAAAAAGATAAACTTTTCAACAAATGGTGCTGCAAAAACTAAACATGTAAAAGCAAAACAAAAAGACTTTAGGCTCAGACTTTACACTTCACAAAAACTGACTCAAGATGAATCATTGACCTAAATGTAAAACACATAACTATAAAACCCTTTTTAGAAGATAACAGAACAAAAGAAGAGAAGGAATGCATAAGGGATGAAAAAATAAGGAACCAGGATGTGTGATGTACATGTACATATTGCACACAAGAAATGTAAACGTTAAGTATTTTGAACATGTATTGGGGGTAAGGATGTAGCTCAGTGACACTACACTTGTCCAGCAATCATAAGGTCCTGAATTTGATCCCTGGTACAGAAAAAAAAAGTAGGGAGATCAAAGGATGGGTGGAAGGAAAGAAAAGGAAGGAACAGGAATGAGAAAAAGGAGTTAAAATATGCTATGTACATATACCAACTTCCAACGAGAAATGTAACTATTGTATGCTATGCACATGTGTTAATAAACTAAAATAATAAAAAAATGTAAATTAAAAAATAAAGAATATAACAGCTGACTTTAGATTTTGGTGAGGACTTCTCTAGATGAAAAACTGTGAAAGAATAGAGAAGAAAGCTAGATTTCTTGATTTTCTTAAAATTAAGATTTTCTGCTCTGTGAAAGACCCTGTCTAGAAAATGAAAATACACGCAACAATTTGGGAGAATTTCCAAAAGACTTAGCAGAGAAGGACTGCTATTGAAAATATAATACAACTTTTATAGCTCACCAATAACATCTTGGAGTATAGCTCTTTGGTAGTGTACCTGCCTAATATACACGAGCCCCCGAGCAAGAAAAACACAAAACAACCCAAGTATACCAAAAAAAAAAAAAAAAAAAATCAAAGCCTCAGGACCCTGTGCTTTCCAGGCAGATACCAAAACCACTGGACAAAATCCCTGGCCCAAACATTAACCGGATTTATTATGTCTTATTCTTAGTCTCTGCATACCTTGTGAACATTTACTTCTATAATTTAATATAATTTTTTCTCAGAGTTGAAAGTGCAAGTGGTTTATTTGGGAAGTTATCTTAGAAAACACATGCAAGGAAGTGATAAAAGTGAGAAGTAAGGACAGAAAATCACTGAAGAGTGCAAGGAGGAGCCTGTAACCACCACGAACAACAGAGGCTCAGGCCTGCTGAACATCTTCTGAGAAATCATATTGAAGATCGCTCTGCACATTAGCAAGGGGGAAAGGATGGAACGTTCACTCATTTATCTTCCCCCATGTGTGTGCCCCGAGGTACTTTATGCCCCACACGATGGGTTAGACCTGCTGGCCAGGAACAAGTGTACGTAATGCTGTGAAGAGATGACAGACAAAATATAAAAAGCGGAACCAGAGGCAAGAATCGTAACATGCTGGAAAGTGTCTACACTACTAAACTGTGATCTCATTTAAATGTTTAAGTTTCTTCATTAGCTCTTTTTCTAGTCCAAGCTGCACAGTGTCTTTAGTTGTCATGTTTTCTTCAACTCTTCTAAACTGTGACATTTCCTCCGTCTTTCTTCATGGTCTTTGCAGAGTTCTGATAGGTCAGATATTTTACATTGCACTTCAGTTTGAATCTGTCTAATGTACCATCATATCTAGTTAGATTGGGGTTATATACTGTGAGCAAAATAAGTTCTGAGTTATTTTATGAGGTTGTATTCTTTACAGTGCATCATATCAGGAGGAAGTAGTATATGTAGAGTTTTTCTAATGTAAAGTTTCTGGTTTTTTGCTTTTCAATTAATAAGTATGCTGGAGCAATGGTCTTCCATACTCTCATATTTCCCATTATATTTTTCCCACTAAACCTACTATCTAGTGATGGTTCTTGCCTGTCAATTTATTATTACATTTTTGGAGCTGGGAATTTAGCTCAAGTGGTACTTCCGTTACCCTGGAAACACAAAGGCCTGAGTTCAATCCCTAGTACTGATAAAAAAAAAGACATTTTATCCACCTTGGAAGCATTGTTTGCCTAAAAATCTATTGAGTTGAATTAAAGGCTAATCATAGTAAAATTCTGTTTCTTCATTGAATTGGAAGTTGGTGTATCCTTCTTCTACCATTTGGAGATTGTAATGACCATGAGAACTCAAGGATAAATCTATAAGAAGGTAAATATTTCAGTCTGAACTACAAAGCGACACCCTGTCTCAAAAAAAAAAAAAAAAAAAAAAAGGGCCGGGGATATAGCTCAATGGTTCCGGCACCTGTCTTGCAAGCAGAAGGGCCCTGGTTTGATCCCTGGTAACCACATAACAATACTAGGCGTGGAGACTCACACCTGCAGCAATCAGCACCACATACCACAGTGCCAGGCATGGTGGCTCATGCCTGTAATCCCAGCACTTGGGAAGCAGAGGCAGGAGGATTGTTGAGATGTGAGTTTGAGGCTGAGCTCAGCACCAGCCTAAACTACAAAGCGAGACCCTGTCTCAAAAAAATAAAAAAATAATAAAAAATAAAATAAAATAAAAAAATAAAAAAGGTAAAGCTTTAAAATGGATACTGAGCTTCTTGCTAATAAAGGAATTAGGTAACTGAATAATGAAACAAGATGGTAGCCATATTTAAACATAGTTTTGTGCAGTGTATTTTGATTACACTTATTTTTTTTGTCTGTAACACACTGATCCTTTATTCAGGATTCTTATTGATCAAAAAAATTAAGTATATGTGACCATTTACTGACTTTTTCTGTACATTTGCACCCTTCACATAAAGCTCAGATGAGATTAGATATTGTTGGTTTATATTCTCTGTCCATTTATGCAGCTACGTGAGGTGGATGGAAAGAAAGTCATATCTATGAGCAGCCATATTTAGGGAAATTCATTCCTTCTCTCTATGTTCATATTTCTGCAGAAACTCCTGCACCCAGGACTAGCTAAATTGAGCCATTGGTATTTTCTAACCAGTTGTGAAGATATTGCTTTCAGTGTATTTTTCTCTTATCCTCAGGACACATGAATAATGTTTGTGTGTGTGTGTGTATATGTCTGTGTGTATCTGCACCGAAATTCCTGCACTTAACTTCCTTTATTTTCACTATCATTGAGAAGCAAGTGGCCACCAAGAGTTGTGCCCTCCTTTGTGGAGGTCAGGGAGAAAGCTTCTGCTCTTCTATATCTATTCTACATCCTGGTTTGGAATGTTGGCTAACAGTCTCCAAAGAGGCCTT
>PVIR01036062.1:0-16060 GCA_004026965.1 Petromus typicus
TAAAGTACTCTTGCATTATGTTAGCATTAAAAAAGCAGTAACTCGATCAGGGATAATAATGTAAGATCATTAAGTGGCTATGTACGATGCATATGCTGTTCTGTGTCCACTCACTTTCCATTTTGAATGTGTTGTAGATCTTCAGGACTTAGTTGCAGGATTTTTTTTGTTTCACTTTCTTTTTCTTATTATAGGGTCTTTCAAGGTGGAATAAATGAAAACTGCATGTGGAAGATCAAATTTTACTTTCTTCACTTTTCTTTTTCTCTCTTCCATATTGCCTTTGGTATTATAAAAATTGAAAAAAATACCAAAACCATCTAAGGCCATAGTTTAATGACCTACCTTCAATACAGCATGATATGGTAAATCCTTGGGTTGATGTGTGTATTCCGAAGAGCTTTTGGGTCATAGAATGGTTGATATATTGGAGCAAGGCAGAGTAACCGTGCCTGTTACTGGGGACGTCATGATGTGGTGGTGGAGAGAACATGAGACCATCTGTTAGGTCTGAATAAAATATGACATATATTTGTATTTTTATACTTATATTCAAAAAAAGATTATTAATATATTTCTTTTCTTTTCTCTTCCATGGGCTAATTCTCAAACTCTTATGTAGCCTGCTCAATTCAGGCTGCTATAAAAAGGCTCGTAAGCTAAGCCATCTGGGTCAGAATTTTAGGTTTTCAAGATTCTGTTTCAGGTTTCGAAGTTTTTCCTGGGGATTTTAATATACAGTCAAGGCTGAAACCCACTTTGGTTACAAGACAAATGGGGAAATACAACTAGGGCATTTCAGTTATTTATTGTAAAAAGCAAACGTCAGAAATCGAAGTTTTCTGAGCTTCAAGTGACAGCTATGGTGTGTGTGTGTGTGTGTGTGTGTGTGTGTGTGTGTGTGTGTGTGTGTGTGTGTTTGTGTGTGTGTGTGGTTTGCTTTACTTCTTTCCGGTTTCCCCTGCAGGTGACTGCTGTGCGCGTGTACGTGAACAGTTCCTCAGAGAACCTTGACTACCCAGTCCTCGTTGTAGTTCGCCAACAGAAAGAGGTGCTGTCTTGGCAAGTTCCTCTGCTCTTCCAAGGGCTGTAAGTGATCCTTTCCCCAGGTAGCTTTACTACATCTGGTTTTCTCACATGTTTCAGACCAGCCAGGCATGGTCATGCATGCCTGTATTCCTAGCACTCTGGGAAGCTCATATGGGGGGATGACAAGCTCCAGCCCACTCCAAGACAATGCAGCAACTTAGTGAGACCCTGTCTCAAAGTAAAAAGTGAAAAAAGGGCTGTGGATGGAACTCAATGTACAGACTGAGATTCAATCCCCACTACTAGGAAAAAAAATAAGTCCTAAACCATAATTCCATAATTGTTCTTTTACCCTAATGAAAGAAAAACTCAGACAAAGGAATGTTGAGACGGTGTGTTAAGTGCAAACAGTTGTTATGGTGCATTCCCTGACCTGTTCACCTCCACTCAATTTCCACCCTATTTGGATTTCACTATGTCTACCACCTAAAAATCTACCACAATGTTCCATAGCTCGTGATTGGATAATGGATTCCAAGAGCCACTCAAAGGGCTGGGTCAAGCAGTCAACCTAAGTGAGCAACACTTGCCCCATGCAAATCTCCACCAGGTGTGCACCTTAATGCCACAGTATTTACAGAGCTTTAGGAAGGGTAGTGTTGAAGGTAAGCAATATAAAAAAGTCCCCAACCTCTTGGAATTTGTATCTTCCTTCTTAGGAGGAAACTGTAGAAGACACCATCACACTGATAAGAAAAGGCCAGAAGGAATACATAAAATAGGCACTTAGGATGATATTATCACTTTTCAAGGTTTAGGATTTTTAGAATTGAAATAGCTTTGCCTTGAACCCAGCAACTTCTTGACTCCCTATTTTAGTAAAAGTTTGAAGGGCAGAAAAATTGTGTACTCATTTTATGAAAATGTTGTGGAATGGAGACACTGCTTGTTTGGCTCAGAACATTCCTATGTCTCTGTCACATTATCATACACCCCAGTGCCAACAATGTTAGTTCTAAAATTACTATCAGTAGATCTAGGCTGAAATTGAAAACATAAAGACTCGAACACAGGGTTGGAGAGAAGTCAAATGGAGCAGGCTTCTTCTCCGGCTTATTTACAGAGTCTCTTCCTTGTTCTTACCAACACTGGCCTCCTTTGGCTGCTACAGATACCAAAGGAGCTACAGCTACCAGGAAGTCAGCCGCACTTTATGTCCTTCCAAAGCAACCAATGAAACGGGGCCTTTGAAGCAACTGATATTTGTAGATGTGGCATCCATGGCACCACTCGGAGCCCACTATAAACTTCTGGTCACCAAGATCAAGCACTTCCAGCTCGGGTAAGCAGAACATTCTCTGTTTGTCAGCTCTTCCTATGTTTGTAGATGCTGCATCAGTTTTCATCCTTAACATTAGCGCCCTGAAAGGACATCGCCCACTAAGCATACTACTTCAGCCCCTTCTGACTCGGCTACCCACCGTGGCCTTAACTCTATGCAAAAGGGAGGCAGGAGGGAACTGGTGCAGAAGGAAAGAGCCGTGGACTTCGGTACTAGTCTACTGAGGGGCGTCTGCATGAGCCATGGCTGCGCTCCTAATGGAAATTTTTGTTTTCATTTTTTAAAAGACTAAACTGTTTTTCATATCCTTATTGCTATTCTTGTCTTCCCCTTCCATCTTAAGATTGCTGGTAGAAATGTGTCCTTTCCTTCTCTAAAGTGACCAGGATTATTTTTGTCTTTTTTTTTTTTTTAATTTAAGACAATTCCATTGAAAAAAAATAAGCATGAATCTTGGACATTTACCACAGAAACTCCCTAGGTGGAAAATAAGCACAACTTATTAGCTATTAGAAACGTAAATTAAAATAATAAGGAATTTCCATTTTAACTACTGAAGTTTAGGAAAGGAGGTAGGATAGAAAAAATAAATATAGATAAGAAGGAGATAAGGAAAATCAGTATTTAAAAATGCTTCCTGAAGAAAGTGGTTGCAAACCCATGGCACACATGTTATCTGTTTTTCTTTTAAGACAAAAAAATGTTAATATATGAGTTGTTTCTTCTATACTGAAGCCTCAGTATTCAGGTTTAAATGCAATGTTGGCACTTTGCAATGAATAAGTGTGATCTGGGCTGCAACTTATGCGTTTGTCTCTACAAGTTTCTCCATCTCTGTTTAGGCTCATTTATGCTTCTTTTCTTCCAGGCCAATCACATCTACATTCCTTAAAGATACTACAGGTTAGGCTGGTGATTTAGTTCTATGGTTCCAGCACCTGCCTTGGCAGAACAAGGTCCTGAGTTTGATCCCTGGTAACCACATACCACAATGCCAGGTGTGGTGGCTCACACCTACAATCCCAGCACTTGGGAGGCAGAGGTAGGAGGATTGCTGTGAGTTCAAGGCTCACTTGGGCAACATAGTGAGCTCAGGGCCAGCCTGAACTACAAGTGAGACCCTGTCTCAAAAAAAAAAAAAGATACTATAAGTCCATAAATGAGCCTAGTGGATAAGATAAAAGGCAGAAACTTAACCTTGAGAAAAACAGATTCAAACATTTCAAAGAATTTTTTTTTTAGGAAAACAGATCGCCCATTTTAAGAAAATACTGTATAGTCAACCCAGGCTTTTCTTCTGCAAAATTGAGCCATTATCTTTCCACCTGTGGGCGAGCCATTGTTTTTCTCTCCAAAACCAAGCACAAACTTCATATAGATCCACAGATTTCACACATTTCCACTGCCAAAAACACAGATATTCCCAGCTCTAGACTACAAGCTCCTCTCTCTTTTTCGAGGGCCCACGCTCTATTTCTTTGAGTGTGTACTTTTAATACTTTTCCTGACAAATTCCTTTAAGCCTCCTACATGCAAACACACACACACACACACACACACACACACACACACACACACAACGTGACACATGTACATTGAAAGGCCTCGTGATGCAGTGCAGTATTACACTACTGTAATACTGATGCAACAGGATTCTGCACAGCAGGAAACATGAACAGCCTACTGCTACACTTACCAACAGGACAGATAGATCTCAGTGTTGAGCAAAAGCAACCAGCCAAAATGAATATAGCCTACTAATTTCATTTATATAAAGTTTATAAAACAAAAGTATTCCACAATATTAAGAGGCAAAACAGTGGGATATGTGAGTTGGAAATAAGTACATTACTCTGTTCATCTCCTGATAGCTCACTCAGATAAATGCTTATCACTTGTGTGCTTTTCTAGATGTTTGTTGTATTTAAATAAGAAGTTAGCTGGAAAAAATTAGAATGTTTAAATAGTAGGTGGTCACTTTCTTCAGCTTATCTTTCTGAGAAGTATGTTCTATTCTGTTATAAAACCCTTTTAAAATTTCCTAAGGTAGTTTATAAAGAGGCTTCCAGCAAGAGAGTTGCCAGGAGGAATAAAATATTTATCTTGGTCTTCTACACACCCTTTGACATCATAGACACCCATGGAGACAGGTGGATAAATGACTGTGTGAATGCTCAGAAAGAATGAAGATCAGTTAAATCAGGCTCTTTAGAAGAAAGATTTGAGTGCTGGTATATATTTTAATCCCCCCAGGTGATTCTAATATTTATCCAGAATTGAATATCAACCTTATAGCAATCTATAAGCAATCTATAATCTTAAGTTTAATTCAGTCATTTTAACTACATTTATTGTATTAAACAATATGAAAATTAATGGTTATACATTTGATGGAGGTGATAGCATATTATTTGACCAAAGTTCAAATTGAACTTCAATAAAGCGCTGCCTTAGTTGATCTCCTTGTCCTTAACCTGTCACTGTCAGCTAGTGCCAGTGTGTGTGACTTGTAGGGCTGGTTTTTCAGGAGATAATTAGTGCCTTTGGGGAACAGACTTTTGTGAAACCAGCGTCATAGGCTTACAGCTCTGTGCAAGTGCTAATGAATGATTTCAGTCCCCGCTGGTGAAACCGCAAATCTATTCTGTCACATTGTTTTCTGTTTCCACCTCTTGTCATGTGACTTAGCTTCAGCAAACAGACACTGAAAGTATTTCAAAATGCACGTAGTGACAAGTGCTTGTAGGCAGCCAAGCTGAGGCTCAGAAACAATGGCGGCTAAGATGTATACATCTCTGTCCTTCTTTGCTGCTTCCTGCTTTCCACCAACTGTGCTGATGACCCACAAGTCCAGAGGATGGTAATTACAGAGTGGAGATGAGGACTGAGAAACATTCAAGAACTAACTCAAAATCCCTAACCTTGCAGTTTGTCATATATTTTCAAGTGGCAGACTCCAATGTATACAGAACACACTCTGGAATTCTTTTTTTTTTTCTTCCTAAAACCAAACATTTTAAGAATTGAAGGACTTTGGGGAATCTAATCCACCTCCTCATTTTAAAGATGAGCCATCTGATACTCAGGAATGTTAAGTGACTTGTCCCATCTCTTACTGCTAGAAAAGGGCAAAGTCAGAATAAACACACTCTCAGTTACAAGCTTTTCTCATCTTAATGTTCTATTTCTACTTCCTCTTGAAAACTGTCCACCCTATTTTTACCCTCTCCTGAATGTATTCGTCATCCCATGGAGCACTTATTTATTTAAATTCAACTTTAAAAATAAAACAACTCTGCCTTAAATTGGTACTCTTTGCCATCTACCTGCCCCCTCCCCCACACATGCGTACAGCTCTGCCACTACTCCAAGGAACTCTGTGAGGTGTGGCAAGAATGTGTAGTTGTGGGCAGAAAACAGCAAGGGCTATCGAAGCAGGAACATCTGATATTGGGGTGGGGAACATAGAAGGTGTGTTCAGAAATTTACAGTTTTCTGCACTGTGATAGAGAATGGATTTGAAAAGAACAAGCCTGGTCGCCCCTACATAGTGAGCTCTGGGCCAGCCTGAACTACATATGATGCAGTAGTCAAAATAAACAAAGTGAGAAAATGACCTGAAGAGGTTAGAAAGTGAAATTGACAACGTGAGCAGATGTGAGAGGAGGGAAAATAGAAAAAGCAAGAATGATGCTGTACCTTAGACAGTGGTGTCACTAAGAGAAAAATGAGAATTCTGAGGAGAAAGGGGTGACATCACTTTTGGACACTCTGGAGTTTAAAATAGAGAAGCCTAGCAAAGTGCTGAGTATGTGCCAACAAAATGGTCAAAAATGAACTCTGAGCTACTGAGTCCATAGAAACACTGCGGAAAGGCTGCTTCACTGGTAGCTGGGTACAGTTTCAGGAGATGGGCCTGGAGAAGCAGATTGTACCCAACCTTGATCTCATCATACTAGATGCTGAATCAGGGAGTTGGACTCTACCTTCTAGGTTATAGGAGCCACTAAAGGACTTTATACAGCAGAATAAAAAGAACAGACCATATTACTAGAGATGACTTTAGTGAGTATGGAAGATGCTTTGGAAGTTAGGGAAGAGAAAAGGCATTTGAACAAATAAAAAGTTAGTTGAATGGGCTGGGGATATAGCTCAGTGGTTCCTGCATCTTCCCTGCAAGCAAAAGGTCTCAAGTTTGATCTCTGGTGACCACACACCAAAATGCTGAGCAATTACTGTAATCCCAGCCCTCAGAAGGCAAAGGCAGGAGGATTGCTGTGAGTTTGAGGCTTGCCTGGGCTACATAGTAAGTGCTGTTTTGGTGGGACCAGGGATCAGACTCAGGACCTCAAGCTTGCAAGGCAGGAGCAGCACTACTGAGCTAAATCTTTGGCCCATACGTAGTGAGCTCTGGGCTAGCCTAAACTATAAAAAATGAGACCCTGTCTCATAAAGAATTTTTTTTAAATCGTTATTTGAATGGAAAAAATTTTAAATGATTAGAGTATGGACATTATGAAAGCAAAAAAGTTATAAAGAAAAGTCAATGTATAAGAGAATAATTCACAAATTCAACAAATAATGTGGCAGGATAAGAACTCTCATCCTGTATTAATACTTACAAGTTTTGATCCTCCTCTATAAGTAGTGATTTTAAAATGTTTTGTTATTAATTTTTATAGCAGAGAAAATATGCAATGAAATAGCTTGGCTACTATGCTGTGGAAAGTATTTTTTTGAAGAATGGATTGGATGAGAAATTTAAATACTAGATAATCACATCTTGGTATTTTGGGAGAGATTACAGTAAAGATCTACCTTACTTTTTTTCTTATATACATTATCTTAGGCAAAGATGGTGCTTTGGATGGGGCAGATCCATCCAAGTTTCTTTTATGTTGGTGAAATAAGAACATGGAAATCAATACATGTGGGAGGTGTTTGAAAGGGAGGAGTCCGAAATTACTCCTGCAGCAATGTTGCCATTCTGATGAAGACTACCATGAAAAAAGACGTAATGGAGTCAGAATCAGGAAGTGATGATACATTCCATTGTGAGCATGTGGAGTGTGAGGGGTTTGAGGGATGATTAAGGGCAGAAGCCCAGTGGAGGGTCTCTCTTTGGTCACTGGAACCCAGGAAATGACCCTGAGCTGGACCTAGAGGCTTAAGAGTCATCTACATTTTTAATGGTATTTATGGCAGATGAATTTATATGGATTTATGCAAGTATGTGGCTAAAGAAAATGAGAAGATCGAGAATAGTGTGGTGGGCAATATTTTCATTTAAGGCACAGTTTGAAAAGCAGCCACTTTCAGAAGAAGCTGAGTAAGAACAGCCAGATGTGCTGGAGAAAACCCAGAAAAAACAAATATCATGTCAGCAAAAGGAAGACAATGTTTCAAGAAGCAGTGATTGCCAAATATCTAATGTCACAAACAGGTAAAGATAGCTGCAGATTAAGTCACTGCACTTATCAATCAAAAGATACTATGATCTGAATGTTTGTAAACTACAAATTGATATATTCAAATCCTAAAACCCAAGGCAGCGTTATTAGGACACAGGGCTTTGGGGAGGGGAAGAGGTCATGAGGGTGGATCCCTCACGAATGTTATGAAGTTCCTTTTCTAAAGACCCCTCATACTCTCACCACAAAAAGGGAAGCAAGGAGCCACCAGGATGGTGGCCTATACGGCCATCAGGATGAAGGGCCTCACCTGACACCAACTGCGAATACCTTGATCTTGGACTTCCCATTCCGCAGAGCTGTGAAAAGCAAATTTCTGTCATTGGAACGTTCCCATGAGCCTGGAGTGTACCCCAGCTGTACAGTACTTGCCTACCATGTGCAAGGCATTTATTTAATTTCCAACCTGCAAAAGCAAACAGAAATGTAAGTGGCAGCTGATGGTATTTCTCTATAGCTGCTCAAATGGGCTAAGAGAAAGGATGTCTCCTGTCCTTAGAAAAGGCAATCTCAAGGAACGGAGAAAAATCTCCAATATCAGTGGCCACATGAACAAATGAATGTACGACAGATGAGGGCAGGACATTCCTTAAGATGCTGACTAGTGAAGGAAATGAAGTCGGGTGATATTTGAGAAGCAGAAACAGAGACAAGGGCAGAATTTTTGTGGAAATGGTTATTGTTTTTAAAGTGGTTGAAATGAATATATTTATAAATGACATTGTACAAAAGCAGATTAAATTCCTAGAAGGGCTGCATATTTGTAGAAGCAAAGTCTCAGAGAAGGGTAGAAAGGATAGAATTTAGCAGGAGAGCAGAGTTCATACTTAGAGTAGGAGGATGAAGGGTGGAGAGATAGCAGCGACAAGAGGGCTGTGGGAAGGGTTGGGATAGTGACACGAACCTTTGGCAGACGGCATCAGGAGCTAACAGGGAATGCCGGTATCCACAGTCTGCGGGAATAGCAAGGTGTCATTTCCCTTCTCAAACAAAGTGGGGTTTGGAACAACCACTGTGCTGTGCTCAGAACTTGCTTATAAAAGATATCCAACCACCACAGTCCTCTCTGGAACTCAGCTCCACACTGCTGAACTTTTGTCCCTGCCTCTCTCTCCTCACCCTTTCTTCCCATCTGTCCTTCCTTTTCTCTTCTAGCTGTTTCTTCTCTCTCTTTCCATAATCTCATGGGCCCACCTCCACCTCTCATTCTCCCTCTTTTATAAATTGCCAAAACAAAGAAACAAAACTGAGCTTCAGTCTCTTATATTTACTGAACAAATACTTGTTTCCTGTATTTAATTTAAATTTAATTAAATTTAATTTAATTTAAACATCATAATTAAAAATGTGATGTTTCTTTCTCCAAAACTAAAACTGAAAATAAAACCTGTAAGTTTCAATTACTTTACTCTATGAGTAATGACCCTTCATAAAATAAACTCCTCCCATCTCTGTTAGGAGCCATTCGAGAAGCAGGGAGTTGCTTCATCCCCATCAGACACAGTGCTGATTTTCCACGCTGTTGACTCCATGGGAAAGCGAAGACACAAATGTCTTAGTCCTAGCATCAATAATATATGAGCAAGGTTTGCATGCATCAATTTGCGAATAAAACACAACGACCAAGAGAAATCAAGAAAATGTGCATTGATATTCACAAGTCCAGTATTAGAGTTGAAATGCAAATGATGGGGGTGGTTATAAGAAATCCGGTTTATGGCCAAAGTACACAAGTTGCTGCAGGAAACCTCATACTGTCAGCTTCTAGCCAAGAAAATCACGTCCTCTTTGTTCCACTAACCTGGCAACAGGAGTGCAGCCCTCAGAGCAGCAAGTGACTCAGTCCTCCCCTGGTGCTGAGGGAGCATGAGGAGCCCACACACAGCGCGGTGGCTTCTGACTCTGGCCATCAACTCTGGAGCAGACACACACTGGGTTTGGCATTGACTTTGATTTCATTAGGTGGCTAAAAGCCAGAAGTTTTCACTTGTCCTGTCAATAGACAAATCTTCCACACGAACGATGATTTCTGTTGAAAGTGGATGTATAAAAAGTGTCCATTGCTGGAAACTAAATTCTTATCCTCATTCAATGGCAGCCTGAATTGTGGTTATTACCTTTGTAAACAATGCTCATATTTTATGACTTCTACGTAACACCTCGAATTAGATATGTCTTGCTTTCATGTCTTAATATATACATTTTAAAAGTATCTTTAACTTTTCCAAATAATTATTTATTATAAAAGAAACACTGGGAGTAGAAAGAAAGCCTTTGAAGAAGGCCAGGGAAAGAGGATGGAGAAAGATCTCAGAAGTTCAGGTTCAGAGTCCCCAAAATGCCGGCAGAGGTGCATGTTGGCAGGCAGGGTGACACCCCCAAGGCGTGGTGCTTCACAGCCTGGGAAACTGTGGGACAGCAGCCGTGTATGAGTGATTGTCTTTAAGGCTAAGGGAGTGGCAAAAGCCAGAAAGAAAAAGCCCAAGAGCAGCCCTTATAAAGCTATGGAAAAGAAGTTTGTCCTGTGTTTTCTAGGCCCTTGGACTGTTTCGTAGATGTTTACTCCAGACACCACTCTGTGTTCCAACTTCCTGTTTCCTACACACCTCTCACCCTCCCTTCTTCATGCCTGGATCACTGGGTCTTAAATATCTAATAGTTATTCGCAGTAGTGTACAATTTGGAAAGCAAATGACTTCCTTTTTTTTTTTTTTGGTGTTTATTTTTATAAGTGCGCCTTAGAAGGTAGTGCCTAAACTAGAAGGGGAAAAACCTTGGAAATGAATTGTAGTGGGTGTGGCAGGCAAGTGGTTGAAGACTTACGGGCAGGAAGAACCTTATTCTATCCCTGGGATTGTACTATAATGATTATCTCTTCACTATGTGTTCTTTAAGATGATCTTTTGCCATGCATCCACCAGAATTGTTTACAAGTGACATCTACATTGTCCAAAGTGACCCTCAGTGTTGGTGGTATAGTGGTGAGCACAGCTGGCTTCCCACACGACCCTCAAACTTGCATTTTTCTCTTTCTCCTTGCACTCCTAATACCTAAACACTCTGAGCTTCACCAAGAGGGTTCAAAGGCAAAGTGTCCACAAAAGAAAACAAAGTACTTACCCAGGTCGGAATGACTTCATGAATATTGAAAGGCATAAAGACAATCGAACGATCTTTTTCCCCATTTGATCATTGCTAGGTGTTGTCACTAGCAAGTCTCCACAGAGTTTTGTCAATTTGACACAGCCAAACTCCCTTCCCAAAGGGAAAATTTCTCCTCCTTGCATCTAGTTTAAAATGGCTTTCTTGTAAATAAGTTTTGGCTTGCTAACTCGTGCTTTTATAATCATTTTTGTCCCTTTCCCTTTTCCTGTTTACATTTCTCAGGACAAATGTTGCCTTCCATTTTACTGCCAGCCCCTCTCAGCCTCAGGTAAGCGAAGCATTCCGGGAGTTTTCCGGAGCCTTCAACTGATGTCACCGCAGACACGCAGACACAGTGGAAGCAAAGGGAGCCAGCACGTGGTGCTGCCCTTGACCTTTTGCAACCTGAGGTGTCTTTATACTGTGGATCATTGGTTGTGCCACTGGGATTTTGAACACATTTAATCTGATCATTTTAATTAGCATGAAATGGGAGATGAGAGATTTGCTTCCTGGTGTTCTTTGGTTCAATTTTGTTGAACAAATCATGACCTCCTATGTCCCAAGTACAGCGTTGGGTTGTATGAGGTGCCAGGGACACTGGGTGAGGAAGAGATACAACTTCATTTATTATGCTGATAGGATGGAGTAGGAGAATAGAGAGTGGAAGACAGACCCCATACTGTATACAAATAGCAGACCTAAAAACACAACAAAAATAAGAAGATATAGTTTAATTCTTATGATGTTATTGATGGTTTAAATTAGGTTCTCGTGTTTTAAAGAAAGAGTAGGAATGCCAGCAAACATTAGGAGAATTAGTTATTGTGCTCATTAAACCATATTTATTCATAAGCAGAATAAACACAATAATAAATGTTGATTGCTTCAGGCTATATCTCTGGTGACAGTCTAGTTACCTTTATATATTTCTTTCAAAGCTTCTAAAAGAGAAGGTCTACACAATAACAAGTTTAAAGTAGTTTTTTAAATAGTTAGTATAAATTATCTGAGGCCATAATACAACTTTGGTCATAAAAAGTCACTTAGTGTTTTGTTTTGGACATAATATAATTTGTATTAAAATATTACGAACCAAGCCAGGTGTGGAAGCACGTGCCTGTAATCCCAGCACTTGGGAGGCTGAGGCAAGAGGATCACAGTGAGTTTGAGATCAGTCTCAGTTCATAGTGAGTTCGAAGCAAGCCAGAAATGCTTAATGAAATCCTATCTCGAAGCACACACACACACACACACACACACACACACACACACACACACACACACACAATTACTGTCCCTGGCATGCAGGTAAATACTCAAATGTGTCTCAGGAAGAAAGCATGATCTGTAGTGTCTGCCCATTCCTTTAGTGTAAATACCTCCACTGTGGCTGATTTCAAGTTACTGATATGAAGTCATGAATGGACTTCAGAGGTGATAGGCATATCAGCTCCCCTGAGGCTATATGAATGGATTCCCACACATCTTTGTGTTCAAGGCTCCCCTTCAATGAAGTAAGTCTCTACAGGCCATATATACTGCTGCCCACTACAGAAGGCAGTGGCAGGTCAGAATCTGTTGCCTTTAACATGTATTGATCATTCTAAGTAATACTTAGAAATGATTGCTTATTAGGTGCAAGGGGAGTACATAAATAAGGGAGGAATAACTTGTATTCCAACTCTGGAAGGTAACAAGACTATTGCCATGCACAGAGCTGGGCAATATATATATTATATATAGTATATAGTATAATTTATACTATACAGTATATAGTATATGTTGCATGCGCTTTACCTTATAGTAGAAGTGCTGATAGGCTGAAAATTACATAATAATTACATATTATGGTTGCTCTTTATTGTAAAAACTATTAAACATTAAAGCACAGATAACCCCTAAAGTAGAATGTAACCCCAAAACTAGAAGGACATATAATTAGAGCAAACTAATAAGTAAAACCCAGTGTCTTTGATAGCTATCAAAGTCTTACCTATTCTTAACTGTTCTCACTTTTGTCTATATGTTATATCCCTTTTGATTATGAGAAACCTGCTCTGCTCTGATAAACATCCCTGAACAAAGGCACTTTCTCAGATAACCTGCATCAATCACTCTGCCTCTACTCTTGAGAACAGAAGCAGGTTGCAGAACTCACTGGCTTCAGGGCAAGTCGTGAGGACACACGTGGTGATTTTTAGCCTGAATTTCCCTCATTGCTTTGGATTGGGTTTTTTTTTCTTTTCTTTTTTTCAACTCTCTGGTAAAAGTGGGTCCCTAAGTAATAGGTAAAAGACATTGATTTGGATCTGTGCTAATTTAGAGATAAACAAGGTTAATCACATTTGACCTATTGAAAAGAATTTAGTATTAACTGCTTGCATGGAGTCATTTACTATCATATAAACAAACATATATCATATATTATACATATATATTATACATCACCATTGCTAAAGTAATCATAGCAATGTTCTTGAATGACAAAGTATGGTTCCTCTAAGAACCAGGAACCTTCTTGGGAATTCTAGACTCCTTACCTTTTGAAAAGCCCTATATTATACATATATGAACCAAGTTTTAAAATGAAGCATATTCTTAGGGATGTTGCCATCTGTTGCAAGGCAGGAACAGACTTCCAAACAGCAACTTGAGATGAATCCTGAGATGATTTTTCTCCATCAGAAAATCTTTTTATTATTGAAAAAAATCTATTTTTATTAACCTGCTTCCCATACAGGATTAGTAAAGGAAATGTTAGAATGCAGATTTAAACTTTAATGTGATTGCCCTCTTTTAAAGTGACAGTTATTAGAGTCGTAGGATATAAGACTTGGTTGAGTTGGTTTTCTCAAAATCTTAATCATAAGTTTGACATCATTTCTGGAACAGTTATTATTACTAAGTACACTTCCCGGTACTTTATCATTAGTAACATGTTCACAATTTAAGATTTAGTACATTTTTGCCAATGGATTAATAATCAAGCTAGGTAAATAGTATAATAACTTCTTTCTATAAGAAATGTTTCCTAATTCTAGTAACATTTCAAAAGTACTTTTAAAATGTTTTCAAGCTCCCCCAAACTGTAAACATATTTCAGGAGCTGGATGTAATTTGAATATCTTAATATATTCCAACCAGGAAGTAGATTCTCTAGCAAAAGGGCTATGGGAAGGACTGGTCTGATCCTAATTATTGTCTGTGGGAAGGTGGTTAAAATTCTTGAAGAACAGGATTTTCAGCCTTCCACGGTGGAGCTTTGTATTTCAAAGTGGCCAACACAGAAATAATCTGGTCTCATTTTACGTCCCATATGTCCCTAACTCAAAAGCAGAGAGAAAGACCTCTTTCATAGAAAATGGAATTAAATTTTGTGAAGTTTCCCTAAAAAAGATATGGTCATCCCATAAAGTGAAATGGCTACTTTGTCTCACTCACTATCTTCCCAAGGTCTGGCCCAGACCCCGCAGGTAGAGCAGTCAGTACTTAATGTGTGTGAGGTGAGTGGCTGATTGAAATAACTGAGATCCATTGAGATTTATGTCTGAACGTCATGCCTCATAGCAGAGAAAGCAATCCTGTTCACGTGAAAATGGGCTGGGTTCATGACTGCAAACATTTCTTATAATAAAAAAATTCTACCTTTCTTTTTATCATTCCTAGTTTTTTCTGTACAAATTTCCCAAGGATGTGGACTCAGTTATCATTAAAGTGGTGTCTGAAATGGCTTATCCATGCTCCGTTGTCTCAGTCCAGAACATCATGGTGAGTCAACCTTCTCATAGGGAGTGGCGGGTCATCCGGGAGTAAGAGAAAGGGCGGAGTGTCATCCTTTTACCATGAGACTCCCCACAGAGTGCTAAACAGTATGAGTGTCTTGGTCACCTGAGTGGGCAGCTCATGTCTGCAGAGTGATTAAGACAGAGAAATAAAGAATACATGAACTCTTACCAAAAAGGGAAGGAGGAAGAAAGCAAGGGAAGAAGGAAAGGAATGGATCATGAAAAAGAAAAGCAAGTTATGGACACCACAAGAAAAGCAGAAACCTACTGTTTCTTCTGTTTTAAAACTTCTTTGGCAACACTGAGTCTTTTCGTCTTTCCAGAGGCTAACAAATGGAAAGGATGTTATACCCTTAAAGACCATCTTTTCACTGTTCTCTTCAATATACAGTGACCACGGTTTGAGTAGTTTAAAGAGGACTCTCCTGCTCTGTGATCTACAGACCTAGGTGGACAGTCTAGACAGAACCTATATGTAATGTGAAATTAACAATGCTTTTCTCTTAATCCCTCATGCGTGCTGCAGTGCCCCGTGTATGATCTTGACCACAATGTGGAATTTAATGGTGTCTACCAGTCCATGACCAAGAAAGCCGCCATCACACTGCAGGTGAGACATTGACTCTGCGGTGAATACTGGCATTGATAATACCAGTGGAGAATTAGTTTACCTTCTGGACTAGCATCCAAAAGAGATGGCCATTTACTATGTACCTTGATTCTTTTTCCATTGTGATTACTAAAAATTAAGATTTCTGCACCTGGAATCAAAGCCTGGGTGATGGAGAACAACGCTATTCTGCAAGTACTCTTTTTCCCGTGGAGATTCTTGGGTCATGTGATGCAGTGGGACGTACATTGGACCATTTCCTTAGAGATACACGAGCAGTAAATTCCAGCCTACTCAGTGGAAGGTGCCAGTTTAGGGTGAAATTTATGAGATTTACTCAAAGCAGTTAAATACATTCTAATAATTTTTACCAGCAACAGTCACCAAAAAATGACTTCAAATCTGGACAGATTCACAGATTCAAAGGTATATGAATTATATTTTTATTTGTAACTAGATTATTATTTTACTGGTAATTAAATGGCAAAAATGTCCATATACCATCTTAGCATATTTTTAAAGGTCCAGTTCTCTGAGGTGCTACTTAAGGAACACACAACTCTATCTGTTTCCTACAGGAAGATGATATTACAAGCAAAAAATGAAGAGAAATTATAATTTGAGCCTGAATAAGACAGAAAAACTGCTATCAGGCAAGCCATTTTCAAGAATCTCA
>PVIR01036063.1:0-16069 GCA_004026965.1 Petromus typicus
GCCTGCGACTGGACTTTTTCTGTGTTCAGACACATTGGTTTCCTTTCTCCTTCTTGAGCAAAGTGTGTCGCTCACTGAGAGTACCTGAACTACTTATTCCGTCTCTCTGAAGTGATCCCATAGACACCTGTATTCATAATCCTACCACCTCTCTTAACCCTTTTACACTGAGATGTACTTTGGGAACCCTCTGTTAAACTAAAACTTATTTCCTTCTGTAAGCATTGTACTTCCTTTCCATCTCAGTCTAGGCTATTTTTTTTTCATTACTTATTCTCTTTTGCCATGCCATCTAATTTGCTTCTTAAAAATCTAAGGCTCATATCTTTCTGTGTGTATGTGTTCTGTGGAAGAAAGGCATCTAAAACAGTGGGTGGTACAAAATAGGCAGTCGAAGACCATTTGTTGAACAAATATATTCAGACAAAATTTTTGTCCATTTACCATCTTGTCTAAATTCATTTCTCTGCTTGTTCTAAGTTTAATATGTATCATGTTACACTTGGCAGCTCAATTTATTTTCATAGACCAGTTTAGGGTAGACTAACATGATTGTTTATAAGCAATAGAAGTATAATATATAAAACAATAGCAGCAATTTTAAAGAAAAGAACATAGTTACACACACACACACACAAACACACACACACACACATATATATATATATATATATATATATATATATATATATATATATATATTCCAGAATTTTACACGGAGAAGAATATCTCAGGAAGACAGTCCACTCTGGCACACACTGAGAACATGAATTATCACTCATCCGTATTTGAATAGGCTCTGTGGCTGCACAGTTTTGGGATGGAAAGCTTTGCCTTTTGCTTTTCAAATCATTCTTTGCAAAATCTTAACCTGACCTGCCATGTCCACTTACTTTAATGAAACATGAAGCTGCTTAAAATGAAATTTCTCATCTCCACATTCTGTTCCTCTGATTAATTTAGTGTTGGCATTTAAGCATGATTACATTCCCTTGGGAATCAGTGATGTTTTAGGCAATTTCATCTGTTTAATTTACATTTTGTTGAAGGACTTAGGAAGGCAACTGCTTTTTAAATCAAGATCCCCAAATGTCCATGCATCCTGATTATAGCTGATCTTTCTATTTTCATTATGCTTTCATGAGCTGAACTTATTAAAATATGAAAATAAAGAAAAGCAAATCCACCATGTCAAGTAAAATGCACCACTGCTCTGCACTCTCCACACCGAGATGCTCTTCCATTCCGCCTCCATGCTTTTCAAATTAAATGTCAAGTTTTTGCAGCTCCCTCCTGAGACTTGATCACAGGATGAAAAGTTTTACATCACCTTGCTCTGGACTGCTTTCGACTTAGTGCTTCCTGCGAATGAAACTACTCTATGATCGGAACAACCAATATTGGATCTTAACATCGGACAGGAGAAAGTGGTTTGGAACCAATATCCCATTGTTATTTCCTCCATTACTGTGTATAATGAAGACAATGATTATATAAATCCTCATTATTAAGAGACGTGTTTCAAAGTTTTCTATCCTTTCTCCCTGGTGCCATATACTGTAGAACACAGAGGACCAGAATCACTGTGCTTCTAGAGTTGAAGGAATTTTAGAGATTACTGTTAGTTATGTCCTTTCCATCTCCGCAAGAGGAGGGTGTTAGGTATCAAGATCCAGAGGAGAAAAAACAAAGAGATGACTTGTACAAACAGCAGAGCCCTGATTACTGTGCCACACCTCACTCTACATTTATTTAATAAATAGGATTATCTTTTATTGGTGCTTTTACCTTTCCCAAATGCTAAAAGTTGAGCCAACAAAGAAAAACAGACAGTTCTTGTCTTTTAGAAGTTGTGTTTAAAGTATTCTCAGTAGAGGAATCCACTTTTTTCTGTTTTTAAAAAAATTTTCATCATCTTTAACAACTTTCCTGATTATTCATATCATATCCTGTGGGGTGTTTTATCCTTAAAGTCCAAGCGTTAAAGGAATACTCTGTGCAGTACCACATTTCTTTTGTGGGTAATACTGTTGGGACCAAGTCCCACAGAGACAAGCTCTCGGGACACAACATGATCTTAAAGTCCGACCCAGAGCTTTATAGCTCAGCTGAGGGCCATCTTCATATCACATCCTGTGGGGTGTCTAAAGTCTAAGCTTAAAAGGGGTACTCTGTGCAATACCACATTTCTTTTCTGTGTAATACTGTTGCACACAGTACTGTCCTTCCTTTAGAAGGGCACCATCAGTTGAGTAATAAAGCTCCTGGTTGGACTTTAGGATCATGTCATGTCCTGAGAGATTGTCTCTATGGGACTTGGCCCCAACAATGCTATACATAAAATAAAAGAATATTTATATTAAAATTTGTTTTAAATCTAATTTATTGGACTAACTTTTCTGTGCATTGGCTAGATACATGATAGACACTTATGCAAGTAGTAACACAAAATACCACAAAAAATTCTACTCACATATATGCAAAGAACCATTTGCATATAGCTACAATTATAATTTAGATTTAAGCACTACAAAAATCCCCATGCATATGACTATCTCTTGTTTGTTTTGTGTTTGGTCTCCTTCTATAGATTTTTCTTCTGCCATTGGTTTCTAGGGAAAGTTGTGATTGTGGGGTTAGACTGGGTTAGAGTTTTGACTTTATCTCTTCCTACTGGGCTATTAGGACTATCAATATGGATATGTGTACAATGTAGGAACTGAGAAGTACTGTCTAGGTGTTACAAGAAGTTTGATCATATGGTACCAAATTCTGATTGTCTAGACTTGGATTTTATTTAGCTTTATGCTTATTACCAATGAGGTCTATTTATGGTCAACACTCTTAATATTGGATTAAAAATATTTTCATAGTCTTCAGCTTTAGAACAATGAAGATCTGTGCTACTTAAAAGAGCTATTGAGTAATATTTCTACCTATCTAACTGGGTGAGATTAGTTATGCTGTGTGTAGATAGTATCCCTTAGAGTGGTATAGTGTGCAAATTGCAGAGCTGTGTGCAGTGGCTCCTGGTTACTTTGATGTGAGAGATTAGTGGTCACTATAGAATAAGAGATGGCACAGTCCTCTGCAAACTTCCTTCACTTCTCACCGTATCTGCAAATTTGGGGAGAGATTCCTAAAACCACTCTCAAGTTAGATAATTACTAGAGGACTTGTGGAACTCATTGACAGCTGTCATACTCAGTTATCCAGTTTATTTAGTCAAAAGAAGAGATACAGAGAGTCTGGAGGGTTACAATGCCTCCATTATCATTTCCCTGAGAAGTCAGGGTTATTCTCTTGGCTCTGACTGGATATGGCAGTACTTCTGGAGAATGACCAACCAAAAAAAACTTCATCCAAAATTTGATGTTCAAATCAGGGATGTATTATAAATCCATGACTGAATAATTTTCTAGAGGTTGATATCAATCTTGAGTATGCAATTGTGACACAAAGCTTATACCCGAAATCACAGGTTTTTAAAATTTTATTTATTTATTTATTTATTTATTTATTTATTTTTGAGACAGGGTCTTGCTTTGTAGTTCAGGCTGACCCTGAGCTCAGCCTCTGACTCACATCACAGCAGTCCTCCTGCCTTTGCCTCCCAAGTGCTGGGATTACAGGCATGAGTCACCATGACCAGATTGTGGTATGTGGTACTGATTGCTGCTGGGCATGAGTCTCCATGCCTGGTATGGTATGTGGTTAACTGGGGATGGAACCCAGGCCCTTGCACTTGCAAGACAGGCACTGGAACCACTGAGCTAAATCCCTGGCCCCCCTTTTTTTTAATTGAAATCTTTATTGGTATATTACATATACCCATTACGATTGCACTCAACAATGAGAATTTGTACTAATATAAGACACAATTTATTTATTATTATTTTTTTTTTAGGTTTTTTTGAGACAGGGTCTCTCTTTGTGGTTCAGGCTGGCAATCAGCTCAGCCTCCAACTCACATCTCAGCAATCCTCCTGCCTCTACCTCCCGAGTGCTAGGATTACAGGTGTGAGCCACCAGGCCCGGCACTGTGGTATGTGGTACTGGCTGCTGCTGGGTGTGAGTCTCCACACCCAGTATGGTATGTGGTTACCAAGGATTGAACCCAGGTCCTTGCTCTTGCAAGACAGGTGCCGGAACCACTGAGCTAACTCCCCGGCCCCTATAAGACATAATTTAATTCTCATTTTCCCCATAGCTCTACCCACCCTACCACCCCCCCATATACATAAAATTTGTTTCCTTTCTTTTTTGTTATAATCTCATTCTTTTTCCCCCTTCACCCTATTTTACTTTGAGTATTTTTCTATTTCACAATATATAACATATAATTCTAGAACTCATTTACATCTTTATTTTCTCATACCAGAGAAAAGATGTGATATTTACCTATCTGTGACCTATTTATTTCACTTATGAGGATATCCTCAAGGTATGTCCGTTTAAGTAGAAATGATTCAAACTTGTAATTTTTTTATGGCAGAGTAATACTCCATTCTGTAGAAGAACCACAGCTTTTTTATCGAGTCTCCAGTTGATGGACATTTGAGTTGTTTCCAAGATTTAGCAATCACAAACTGAGCTGCTATAAACATGCGTGCATATATGTCACTGTGATATGAGTCTTTTAATTCTTGTGCATATATACCTAGCAGAGTGATGGCCAGGTCAAATGGGACCACCAATCCTAGCTTTTTGAGGAATCTCCAAACTGATCTCCACAGGGGTTGTATGAGTCTATAGTCCCACCAACAGTGGAGAAGGGTTCCTTCTTCTCCGCAGCCTCACCAATATTTGCCGTTGGCTGATTCTGAAATGGCAGCCATTCTTTGTGGAATGAGATGAAATCTCAGTGTTGTTTTCATCTGCATCTCTCGAATGACTAATGATGTTGAGCATTTCTTCATATGCTTCTTAGCTGCTCTTATTTCTTCCTCTGAAAAATATCAGTTCATTTCAGATGCCCATTTTTGAATTGGGTGTTTAAATTTGGGTGGACTGATTTTTTAAAGCTCTTTATATATTCTAGATGGTAGCCTAGATAGTACCTAGATATTGTAGATAGTACCTTTGTCTGAGGAACAGCTGGTAAAGATTTTTTCCCACATTGTTGGTTGCCTTTCTGCTCTGTTGGTGGTTTCTTTTGCTGTGCAGAAGCTTTTGAAAAGAATGAGGTCCCATTTGCTTGTTTCTTCAGCCAATTCTAGTGCAATAGAGGTTTTATTCAAGAAGTCTTTCCCTAAGCCAATGTCTTCAAGAGTTTTACCTAATCTGTTTTACAGCAGGTTTAGAGTGTTTGTTTTAATATTTAGGTCTCTTATCCACTTTGATTTTAGCTTGGTACACAGTGAAAGAGGTAGGTCTAGCTTTAGTCTTTGGCAAGTGAAAGCCCAGTTTTTCCAGCACCATTTGTTAAAGAAGCTATCTTTCCTCCATTGAGGATTTTTGACTCCTTTGTCAAAGATGAGGTGGCTCAGTGTATCTTGAGTAGTTTCTGGATATTCTAGACTACTCCATTGATCCTCAGGTCTGTTACTTTGCCAGTGCCATGCAGTTTTTATCACAGTGGCTTTATAGTATAGTTTTAGGCCCACTTTTTTTTTGTTCATTACCAGTAATTAGACTCACAACCTAATGTTTGCCAGGCAGATATGGTGCCACTGAGCTACTTTCCCAGTTTCCAAATCACAGTATTTGATGTATGGTAAAGCATATTCTGTAAATCACTTCACTATCTTGTTATTTCAAAGCTTACCCAGCAAACAAATACTTTACCTGTCAGAAAGTCAGGAAAATGGCCAGATCTCTTTTTGGGCAAGACTCACTTTGTATTATACATTTGGAAAATCTCCTAATTTTATTAATTTCTGGTCTGTCATTTATACACTGACACTAGTCGGAGTGATTTTTAAAGTTAGATTTTTGGGTAATTCTAAACTATATAAACTATTTAAAAGTTATAGAAGTAGAAATTGAAAAAGATATCACAGTCTTCCCTTTGTTGTGTCATTTCTTTCATGTACCATTAACTGACCCTTTGTATCCTCAGATTTTTGCGTCTGTGTATTCAACCTATAATGGATTGTGTATGTATATGTATGTATATATATATATATATATACATATATATATATATATATTTGCATATATATTATCTATATGTATTTACTTTTTTGAGACAGGGTCTCTCTTTGTAGTTCAGGCTGGTTCTGAACTCAGCCTCAAACTCAGCAATCCTCCTGCCTCTGCCTCTCCAGTATTAGGATTACAGGCATGAGCAACCACGTATGGCACTGTGGTATGTGGTTCTGATTGCTGGTAGGTGTGAGTCTCCATGCCTGGCATTGTTGTATGTGCTTACCAGGAATCGAACCCAGGCCTTCACCCTTGCAAGGCAGGCACCAAAACCACTGAGCTAAATCCCTGGCCCTGGATTGAAAATATTTGAAAAAGTAAAAACGTCTATACTGAATATATATAAGCTTTCTTGTCATTTCTTACACAGTGAGGCACAATAAGTAAATGGCACTTACATTGTATTTGATGGTAAGTAATATAGAGGTCATTTAGTTATGAGGTGTACAGGAGGATATGCATGTTTTATGTGAGTACTATGCTATTTTATATAAGAGACTTGAACATCCAGGGATTTTGGTGGACTTAGGGGTCCTGGAACCAAGCTGTCAAGGATACAAAGAGCCGCCTTTAAATCTATATGGGTTCTGACAACTCAGTCTTAATTTTGCTTAGGGTCTGAACTCTAATTCTTTTGATAGACACAGTTCTAGTCACCTAGAGCTTGGCTTTTTCTCACCTCACTGTTATCTGGGTTCTGGAATGATGTTAGACTCTGCAAGTTTCTTTGTGTTCTCTATGCTTGAGGATGAAGACTTCTCAAAGACTTGCCTCAGGAAGTTCCTTATTATTCAAATGGGGTTTCCTTTATCATAACTCTGCATCATTTCAAGTAATACTTATCATTTTTTCTGTCAAGTATGCTGCCATTCTGGGACAATAGCTAAAGTTTCTCTTCCAAATGTTGCTATATTTTTGTGTGTGGAAAGTGTTAGTATGGAGGTTATTTTTTGTTTGTTTGGTACTTTTGAGGTACTGGGGATCAAACTCAGGTCTCTGTGCTTCAAAGGTTGGTGTGACACTGTTTGAGCTAAATCCCTAGCCTGAAGTAATTTTGATTTTGAACCAGTTGGTAAATAAGAGAGAAGAGTAGTAAATAAGGCCACAAGTTTTTATTTATTAGCAAAATCTAGGTTTTGGAGAATGTTAATTTGATCTTCAGATAATGGACTCTTCTTTCTTTTTTTAAAAAATTGAGTTTATTGCTATATTTTAATTATATATTATGATCACACTCATAATTGAGAATTTGTACCTGTACATGATGTATTTGGATGACAATGGATTTTTCTATTACTAAATTTCCCCAATTGACAAACACAGACCTTGGGGGTTAGGAAGAAAAAGATGCTTTTCATAGGTGGATCTACTCCAACAAGAGAGACAAGGTAATGCAGAATGCTTGCTTTATTCTCCTCAGTCTTGGCAGGAAGAAATCACTCTGACTTGCTGTGGAATAGAAGAGTGCCACAGAAGCAGAGAGAGGCCCAAGGTGTCTTATAATTGGGCTTCTGCTGCACAGAAGGAAATATCAGAATGGTATGGTCAGTTACAGTGGAATTCAATTTGTCCATATATGCCTTATCAATAATTTTTGCTTGTATTTTCTTATATTGACTCTCAGTTTGGCTATGTGCCTTGCTTTATCTATTGGGAAAGTAGTAAGTACACAAGCTGTGGCATGAAAATGCTTGAACTTTGAAGTTTGGTTTTTTAAAAATTCAAATCTTTATTGGTACATTATACATACACAGCATAGTCACTTTCAGCATTGAGAATTTGTAGCAGTATATGATATGACACGACTTAATTCTCATTTTTTCCCATTCCCTTACCCACCCTACAACCCCTGCCCCTATATACATAGCCTTTTCCTTTTTTAAAAAATTACCATCACATTATTTCCCCTCATTACTTAACCCTACATCCCATTTCCTTTTAAATATTTTCTATTTCAGAATATCTACTATATATTCTAGAACTTGTTTATGAGGCTTGATTTTTTTCTGTTCCTGGAACTTTATGATTCCACATGCACAAAGCCAGGCAGCACGTTGGAGATTGAATACTATACATGAAGAAATCCCAGTCTTCCCTCCTGCCTCAGACGAGATCCACCCATCGACCACAGACCAGGTGTAGACTCTAGCAAAAGAACTTCCCAGTCGAGATTAGTCCATTAAACAAGCCTGAAGAAATGTGATAGAAGTAGATGATAGTTTTAAGTCACTTAGCTGTGGCAGTGTGATAGGCAGCAGTGGATGTCTGACAAAGATGCATTTCCACAAAATTGAAAATATATGGTTTCCCTGGGACAGAGGCAATATGAGTCAGAGATTCTATAACAAATGTGCCAATGGACGAAGAATGTCGGAGGTGGAAAAAAATGAGCCATTGCACTAATATCCATAGAGGATGACGGTATCATTTCTGATGGTATCTCAGCAATTCAATCCAGAAAGCTCAAGATCCTAGCTTCTGAGAAACTTCTTCTCCCTATCAGCTTTGTTCTAATTTTACATCCTTTTTTATGTTAGAGAATTGAAACTTTTTTGCACAGGCATCTCTGTTAGTAATTTGCCTGACATTTCACTCATATAGATAAGTTCCTACCTTTGGATTTATAGTTTTCAGGGCCAGAATCCTCATTTCAGAAGAATTCTCTTTCTTAATTTGATTTCTGACAATAAAAACAGCATGCCAAATATAAAGTCTATAAAAAGAAATCATCAACAGCAATTATAGAAACTGTTCTTCCAATGCTATTACAAAAGCATGGCATAATGTGGCTGTCTGAAATATAAATATGCATACCAATCAATATCACCTCATACTGCAGATGAACACATGCATCATAAACACTTCTGTTCCAAAGACACCTTGAGAAAGAGCACATAGGAAAATATGTCTTGTAGGGTTTGTGCTTCATTAGAAGGTATATGCACGGGACTAAATTCATAGAACAAACCTTTATTAAGTATATATTTTGTGACAAGTTATTTTCTGAGGCTATGGTTATAGAAATCCTAGACTTGCATGTCACCTTCAGGGAAATTGTTATCTACTAGGGAAAGAACTATAATCAGTGTTATGATAAAGATATGTATCTAGGCCTACAGGGAAAAAAAATCCGAAAACGGATGAGGTCTCAGCAAAGATCCCCCCAAACACAGTGAAGCCACAACCCATCCCGAAGCAGGAGTAGGAAGTAGCCCCCTGGGCTTGGACTGGGAGGTTGATCTGGATAGAAGACATGAACTGTGCAGTTGGGAAATCAAGACTATGATCATCCATCATGGACAGCTTTTAAATAGGATCATGAGCTCATGACTTAACACAATTTGAGTTTTAAAAGACAGAGTGGATTAGAGATTGCTCACAAGCCCATTGTTGAAATGTAGGCAATAGAAGAAGGTGTAAACTAAAGCAAATTAAGACTGAAGTTGAAGACAAGTGGACAGATTTGGGAAATATATAGAGAAATCAGATTTAGATTATGTAACAATCAGAATATGAGAAAGGAATGACACATTCAAATTATTCAAGTTATTTTGAGGTGAATTTTAGTAAGTGTTTACAAAGGAGAGGGCAGAAGGGTGAAGAACTAAAAAGGAGACAGAAACAATGGGAAGAAGAGAGAGCCGTTACCGGAAGGGAAGGAGGCAGTGGTGTATGGCAGGCTTGACTGGCTCTGTGGCAAGATCCAACTCTTCCTGGGAATGAGGATATTCATGGGATAATTATGTGGATTTCCCTCAAACATCTTCCTGGTGCTCTGCATGAAGGCTGGCTGGTGCCCTTTATGCAGTGGGGGGCAGGGACAGAGAGCAAAGTGGCCTCCTCTAGAGAGTGAGTCCAGGGTGCAGTGGGAGATCCAGCCCTAGGATACACTGGACACGAGGATCCAGAGGGGGATTCAGCATGAATTCTAGGGCTGTCTTGTCGGACACAGCATTGAGGGTGAACACATTGGCCCAGGGAAGGTCAAAGCAGATCAGTTTTCATTACACTTCTTGAAGAGGGGAAGTCAGGAGAAAGTGAGTTTAGTTTTGAAGATGGTGAGTTTTGGGGTTGAGAGGATTTTACTTGTTCACTTAGTAAACTTGAGGGAGGATATTTTTATCACAAGGGAAAGGTATTGTAGGAAAAGTCATTCTATCTTCTAGGAGAGTTGCAAACCAACCATTTGTTAGATTTTAGATAGGATTAGTGATCTTGAAAATCATTTCAAACCATTGAAAAAGTCTCAACTGCTCATTGTGTTTAAATAAGACTACAGCCAGTCAAACATATTTCCATAAAAATGATTTAAGTGAAACATTTTATTGCTTAAATAACATCAATTTAACACATCATATTGAGTTAAAGTATGAAATATAAAAAGCAAGGTTTGAGCCAGGCACATTAATTAGCATATGAACCATGTAATCTATTTTCTGTGTGTCTTTGGGCAATGAATACAAGTAATATAATTTATAATTTTTCTGAATCTGTTTATTATTTTGTATATGTGGATAACATTTTATATGTCCAAAGTCCCTGACATAGGGTTGGCAATGTAGTAGAGGCACAACAACATTAAACCAACTTTAAAAACTCCCATTCCAAAGGACTTTTTTTTTTTTAGACAGGGTCTCACTTTGTGGTTCAGGCTGGCCCTGAGGTCAGCCTCCAACTCACATCACAGCAATCCTCCTGCCTCTGCCTCCCGAGTGCTGGGATTACAGGTGTGAGCCACCACACCCCGCACTGTGGAATGTGGTACTGATTGCTGCTGGGTGTGAGTCTCCATGCCCAGTATAGGTGTGTGGTTACCCGGGCCCTTGCACTTGCAAGACAGGCGCTGGAACCACTGAGCTGTATCCCCGGCCCCCCTAAAGGACATTTTGAGTTAGAAATAATGTTTTGTGCTGTTAATCAGTTAAGTGGTTAAAACATGTATAATAACTTTGGCTGATGAAACCATTTTTAGCTTCTTTGAGTGTGAAGTGCTTGCAGACATTTTTATGTTACCCAGTCAAATGCCAACAGCCTGTTCCCCATAAAATTGAGAGAAGTAGATTAGCTGTTTACTAAATAATATTTCCCCAAGAAATAACTATAGTTGATTCAAATATATTTTAACTATTGAATGAAATGAACTTTCTGGCATAACAACTCTAATTTCTCATACTCTGCTTGCCAGTTAATGACTATTTTTTGGTGTCTTTGTAAACTGTGTGAGTTTAAGGATCTGTCAACTTTACCCAACTATCTTTAGCTTGTTTAGTAGCACCAGATTGACTCATGAAGGTTGCTGAGATTGTGAAGGTTGTTGGAATTAATTCCTCTAGATGGAAAAAGCATAAATTTTCCAGTGTGCTACTGTATGCTTTACTCTCATCAGCAAGAAGACTAAATCTCTAAGCCTGCACAGCCGCTTCTTTATGACATAATTAGTGTGACACTTACAGATACTAGAAACACTCTACTAATTGGGTTATATATTTTTTACCATCAACATACGTTATAAAGTAAGACATACAAGTTGCTTCTAAGTGAGATTATGTGGAAACATCAAAAAATGCTAATAAAAGCAAGATATGGTAAAAACCTTTAAAAAACTACTAGTACAAATTCTCAATGCTGAGTGTGATCATTATGTACACATAAAATTTACCTATTTCACAATAAAAAATAAGAATAAAATACCTTGTGCTGATGTTCTGAGATAAGAAAAAAAAACCCTACAAGGTAAGTGAAAGTTCCTTATAATTTCTACTGGAAAGAGGACCCAGAATGAGAGCTTTTGAGTGACTTGACCCCCCCTAAAATTGGAAATGGAGTGTTGCAACTAAAGCAGATTTCCCATCTCTTTCCATGCCAAGGGTTTTTGTGGTCATTCTTCATCGATATCTCTACATTCTCCTGAGAATCTTATCTATTTCTTCTCTGTAGAACAGCATTCTGTTCCTCTCCTATCATCCTATATGTGATCTATCTTGTCACTTGCATCCACACCACCTATCAGTCACAGCATGTTCCACCCACGTCAGTGAATTCCACTTTACAACTGTAATACTGACTTCTCAGGTCCATACTGTCAATGTGGCTGGGCCATCTCAGGTTTCTGAGTGACATCTAACAAGTCTCAAGTTGCTGGTCAGCCAGTGGTTGGCTGGCACTGCCCATAGTCCATCTCCTTACAGTCCAAGGGGTGGCATGTGTGAGCAGATGCTTATGCAGCAGAAGTTATGACATGTGATGGCAATCAGGTTGAATAGAAGGAGATTAAAATAGAAAAATCAACCTGTATGTCTCCAAATGTAGTATGTGATTCAGCATTCTGTTAACTTTCCAGAATATAGATGCTAGAAAGGAGCTAATCTGCTGAATATCTGACATGAGAAATTGCCCTGAAACAATGGTTGCCTCCTATTATACTACCAAGCAAGTTATCTCAAAGGTCAGGGGACAGAAGTATTCATAGACTAATGGAGATTCCTACTTGCTTATATTGTCATATCAACTTAAAACATATGGTAACATTCAAGGAAGAGAAAGGTGAGGGAAGGAGATCAAGTAGATGAATACACCATTATGTGTCTTTTCTCTAGTGTGAGAAACTGAAGGTGTAAATGAATGCCAAAATATATGATAGTTAATGGGACATAGGAAGAAAATATAAAAAAGGAAAAAGGAAAAGATGGATAGGTAGAAGTAAAAAAAAGGAAAGAAAAATTTGATGGTAAATAAAAAGGAAACAAAGCTTATTTATATAGGAGGGAGGGGTTGCAGAGAGGGCAGGGAAAAGGGGAAAATGAGAAGATATATCATGTACAGGGATAAGTTCTCAATGTTAAATGTGATCACCTTGCATGTATAAAATGTAGCAATACAATCAATTTTAAAAAGTACAGTTGGATTGTACAGTTCCTTCTACCTGAAGCCTCATCCCCATCAATCTGCCCATTGAGGTTCATAATTGAAATCTGAAGAGAAGATCCTCAGATGTAGGTAAACAGTAGGTCATGGGCCCCAGACACCAGATAGCCTCTTTAGAGGTGCAGGAGCAGAACCATGGCAGAACCACCCATCACTCATTAGCCTGATGAACAGTTACAGATTTTTTTGTGTGTTGTCTGGGTAGAAGATACACTAGGGTGAAATGGGCCACATTATGTAGTCGAATTTTGTGCAACATAGTTGTTGGCCTGAAAGGGATATAATCATTCCTTATTAATTTGTCTATGCATTAAGAACAACCTTATTTACTCTCTCCTACATTCTGTTTATTCTATCCATCCTGTATGTGTCTTAGGAGTTACTAAGTTACTACTGATACTTAACATATCTGGTGAATACTGCTGGTGTTTTACAAACTACTTGCTGACTTGTGGTTTAGATATTGTGACTAATAACTAATGACTCATTAAGTGCTTATTTTTTCTTATCTTTTAGAGGACAATTAAATATTGTCAAACAATAGAGAAAACATACATTACAACTTGTGTGGTGTACACGTCAAGATAAAGACTTCACAAGTTATCTTAGTAAATATCTGTAACAGTCTTTAAAGGCATGCACTACTATCAAGTAGAGAATAGAAACTAAGGGCAATTATATAATGTGTGCCAAATTATAAGATAGTAAATAGCAGTGTTGGAAGTTGCATGAGCCCTATTCTTCCACACGGTGATAACACACTAAAATCTCTGCAGTCTCAGCACACAGAAGCCATGCATCTAATATGGCCCATGATACAGTGAAAACATCTACTTACTAACCTCCATCACATCCTACTGTGGGTGTATACAGACGGGGCTCATTGCTCACTCACATCAGTATCTGCCAGGACTCATACAGAGGAAATAGCCCCTTTTCAATAACTGCAAGCTATTGCCTATCATATTCTTCCTTACCTCAATTTTTTTCTCCATTTCTTCCTCTCAAGTCTTACAGTCAATTAAATGATCATGATGTTCTGCCAAGAATGGGTTCAGGTAACTTCTGTCTTAGTTTTTCCTTTCCCCTTGCTCGCTACCCTTGCTTTAGCCTGCATTCCCCCTGCTTCTCATTTCCAGGATAGAAAATGATCTCTAAATGGTGTTCAGTTCCAAGGTACTCTGATCAGTTTCAAGTCCAAGGAATGCAGGATAATTTTACTTAATGAGGGAGAACATCTGAGGTGCAAGTCCAGAAAGGATGTAAAAGAAAGTTATTCATGTAACTTGTCAGTTTCTTGGCTTTACTGCACAGGCATTTCTAGTTTCTTAGGACATAAGAATATGTCATTTAAAAGGTATTAGATAAATTTGTCTGGTTTAACATGTTTAATGAATCTCAGATGTTGTAAAAAGTGAAACCTACAACTGACACTTTCAGTATTACAAATTATCTGCATAGAACCGGAGAGTAGTGGAGAATTTAAAATGTGGGTTAGGTGGAATAGGACACAGCTGTGTAAATACTATATCATTTCTCTAATAGGAGAAACTAAAGGTGTAAATGAGGTGCAGGATGTAGGTTAGATATCATGAAATAGGAAGATATGTTAAAAGGGAAAGGTAAAAGGGGAAGTAGGGGAAAATAAAGAAGGGAAAGAAAAAATTTGAAAGTAAAAACAAAAAAATGGAAACAGAGCCTATGTGTATGGGGTATGGGGGTGGTAGGGTGGGCAGGGGAATGCGAAAAAATGAAAATCAAGATATGTGTCATGTACAGGTACACATTTTTAGCTGTTGAATATGATCATAATGTATATGTAAAATAAAATGTGGATTAGCTGTCATCTTGCAAAGTGTAGGGTGGTGCCATTTTATATTTTTCAGGTAATAAACTGACAAAATCAACTGGAAATGATAATAATGATAATGAAAGGTGTGGTCTCATGCTTTAATTTGTCTGATTCAAGAATAGGAAAGATACCCAACAGCATATTTCACAGATCTAGAGAAAAAAATTCAAACTTTCATCTGGAACCACAAAAGACCTAGAATAGCCAAAGCAATTCTAAGCAACAGGGACATGGTGGGGGTATCACAACTCCGAACCTGAAACTATACTATAAAGCCACCGTGATAAAAACTGCGTGGTACTGGCAAAGTAAGAGACCTGAGGATCAATGGAGTAGACTAGAAGATCCAGAAACTACTCCAGATACACTGAGCCACCTCATCATTGACAAAGGAGCCAAAAATCTTCAATGGAGGACAGATAGCCTCTTTAACAAATGGTGCTGGAAAAACTGGGCTTTAACTTGCCAAAGACTAAAACTAGATCTAACTCACCGTGTACCAAGCTAAAATCAAAGTGGATAAGAGACCTAAATATTAAGACAGACACTCTAAGCCTACTGCAAAACAGGTTAGGTAAAACTCTTGAAGACACTGGCTTAGGGAAAGACTTCATGAACAAAACTTCTATAGCACAGGAAATGGCTGAGGAAATCAACAAATGGGACCTCATTCTTTTAAAAAGCCTCTGCACAGCAAAGGAAACCACCAACAGTGCAAATAGGCAACCAACAATGTGGGAAAAAATCTTTACCAGCTGTTCCTCAGATAAAGGGCTACTATCTAGAATATATGAAGAGATCAAAAAAATCAGCCCACCCAAATTTAATGACCCAATTCAAAAATGGGCATCTGAAATTAACTGATATTTTTCAGAGGAAGAAATAAGAGCAGCTAAGGAGCATATGAAGAAATGCTCAACATCATTAGTCATTCGAGAGATGCAGACGAAAACAACATTGAGATTTCATCTCACTCCACATAGAATGGCTGCCATTTCAGAATCAGCCAACGGCAAATGTTGGTGAGGCTGCGGAGAAGAAGGAACCCTTCTCCACTGTTGGTGGGACTGTAGACTCGTACAACCCCTGTGGAGATCAGTTTGGAGAATCCTCAAAAAGCTAGGATTGGTGGTCCCATTTGACCCG
>PVIR01036064.1:0-16020 GCA_004026965.1 Petromus typicus
ACTCGACATTATATTTTCCAGATGCATATGTTTTTCTACAAATATCCTGGATTCATCTTTTTAAAAATTGCCAAGTATTATGGTTTTTAATTAAAAGCATAACATTAGCAAATACTTGAGGAAAACTGGCATCATGAAAAAGAAAGTGCATAAAATAAATGGGATGACTAGTGAAGAGTATAGAAAAAAGATTTTTAAAAGCTTCAAAATTATAATTCACTGTCTCTAGAAAATGTTGAGAGGATATAATCTTTTAAGTAAAGGGCTGATTATATACAAAGTTTTTATACATTAAAATTATCTATTAAATTATTTATCAAGTATTTATCACTCATAGTTAAATTTAACCAAATTGTTGTTAATATTATATTTCATACAACTTTTAAGAATATATTTCTTTTAGAAAGAGAATAGATAGTACAAAAATTGACCATAATTTAGAAACACAGTTTCCCTAATTTTGGAAGACAGTATTAGAAAAGACAAAAAGCTAAAAATAAATTTCTTACTTAGAGTTCCCTCAATAATTAATTGCTGATATTTATAGGGAAATGCTTTTTAAAGTCATGTTAAAGATTTAATGTAATAACTGTTAGGTTGTTATAGCATATAGATTTTGGCTGATTTCACTTGCCTATCTAATATCTCTCTTTCTCTTTACAAAGGACAGAACCAGGGGTGTAGCTCAGTGGGACTATGTGTACCTGGCAAGTACAAGACCCTGAGTTCAGTCCCTGGTACTGAAAAAAAAAAACCCAAAAAGGAATGAGATATTTTTATTCTGAGCTGAAAAATCATTTTTCCAACCACTCTTGTGGTAGTTTGTAATAAATATATAATTCTATCTGCATGACCATATTCTAATTATACAAAAATAGAAATCTCCTCTGATGGACCTCAGAGACATGAGACGTGTCTCCTTTTTGCCCTCCCACTTTTCTCCTTGGAGAACAGAATTTGGGCATGATGTCTTAGCAGTCTCCTTAGGATTCTGAGAAAGGAAATGTCCCTAAGAATGGTGCAGCACAGAGAGTGGAGCCTGGAGACCTGGGAACAGTGGCCCTGTCATCTTGCTCCTGCGCTGCCATCTTCCGGACTTCTACATGGAAGAATATATGCTCATTAGTTACTCAGAGTTTCTGCTTTCCTTGGTGGAATCACTGACTGATATATAGGTCCTTGAAATCACTTGGAAAAACAAAAAGGAACAGCTGCCTAAAATTCAGTGAATTGTGGAAAGATCAACGAGGGAAAACACAAAAAAAGGTAAAAAGGAAGGGAAAAAAGTGCTCAAAACATAAGAGATGTCAGAGTAAAAAAGGAAGATTCAGATGGTGCTTTTTATAAGAGATCCACCGAAGATAAATGGGCACAGCAAAGTTGCAAAGAAATGGATGGATCAGTGTATGCGAAGTCAACCAACATGAGCAAGGTCAGCGAGGGCAGGACAGTTCCGGGAAAGTAGAATCAAAGTCGAGATCTTTAAGTGGAACAAAGAATACTGTTTTATATAGAAAAAGGACAATTGGCTAAGAAGTTAGAAGTCACGAACTTTTCTATGTCAAAACTACCGTGCGCAGAGACAAACAAAACAAATCCTGTAAAAATATAAGGAAAAAATACTCATAATAGGGGACATTTAAAAACACCTGTCTTCAAAACTCAGAAACAAACAAACAGAAACAATAGGGAGGATTTGAGTGTTACGCTTTGTACACAATGAACAGAAGATGAACATTATTTCCAATTCCCAGGGGGCATTCAAACTGGGACACTGATCAATACGAGACCCTGAGGAAAATCCCGATAAATCTCTAAGGTTGAAAATGTACAGGTCACACTTTCCAATCTGATGCAATGCATATCGAAATTTAAAAAACTGTGAGTGAATGACATTTTTAAATCGTTTGCAAATATTTTTTTTAAAAAGAGGTTTTCTGAGTATCTGTTGGTGAAAGGGAAACCTTAATAGCTGGCTCTGTGGCGCTGGCAACATGAGCACTTCACACTTTCATGCAGGGCTGTAGAGAGTCCTCCATCTTAAGTGATTTTTATTGCAAAATGAATTGTACCTAAAGAACATGAACAAAATATTTAACTTGAGAAGCTACACTATAAAACCAAATAAATCAAGAAACAAGAGGAAGGTTTTCATAGATGTAAGGCAGAAATCATTTAACTAGAAAACTGAAGACAGAACAAAATTTGCCGGGGCTCTCTTCCCTGGGAATCCTGGGCAGGGCAGCCCCCAGGAGATCCAGAGGTGGCCTGCGTCCCTCAGGGCTGGTGCTGGGACCCCTTGGACTGCTCTGCTGTTTCATATGTGTGTGTGTGTGTGTGTTTTACCCTGGTACTGGGGATCAAAACACTTGACCTTGTACTTGTGAGGCTGGTGTGGCGGCGTCACTGAGCTGAATCCTCAGCGCAGCTCCTGTGAGGTTTCCTGTGAGGCTCCTGTTCTCTGGGCCCCTTTCTTATGCTTTATCTACTCTCTTCATTGCCATAATGTAGGAATTACACCATTGAGTCCCTGTCCTATATCCTGCCAATGTCCTGATATCTGTTATGTCTGTGAACCTCCCTGTTTTTGGTCTCTTCTTTTCCAGTAAGTTTCACTCCAGCTGGGCTCCAGACAGGCCCAGTTCTTCTGTGAAATCCAGATTCAAATATCTCCCCACCCGCGACCACGCCTTCTTCTTCCTAACTCTGTCACGAATATTACCTTTGTGCCTCGTTTCTCCCTCAGGGCCTTGGCTGCTTTGGTTTCTCTGCTCCACCTTCATAACCTTCCCTTCCTACGTGCGATTTTGGATCCAATACACTCAACTCATGAGATGTAGAAGTTTTGGGTTATTTGTGGATGTGATGAACCAATTTCCCTCATCGGTCATCAGTTGCTTGGACTTCTTGAAAATTAGACTGTTAAACCTGGGGAGCCTGGGGGGCTTGAGGAGTCACGAGGAGTTGGAGGGGGTGGAGGATGATCCTGGGAGGTTTCATAGAGGAAGAGGCCAGAGAACGGGTTGGCAGGGGCTGGTCAGCAGGGAAAAGATGGGACTGCCTCAAGGTAAAGTGAAAGGGTATGAGGGTGAAGGACCCAGCATGCCACAACTTCCATCAGAATAGGTGGAGGTAGTAATAAAGAAAAAAGGAAACAAAGCTTATGTATATTGGGGGTGGGAGGTTGCAGGTCAGGGGGAAAGGGGAAAAATGAGAATCAAGTCATATCATAATCTGGTACAAACTGTCAATGTTGAATGTGATGATAATGTGGATTCATAATGTACCAATAAAAATTTGAATTAAAAAGAAGAAAAGAATAGGTGGAAGTAACACTCAAAGAGCCACAGAGCATGGGACAAGCTTCCTAAAGAGAAGGTGCAACCAGAAGGAAAAGGACTTTTGGAAACTGTCCCATGAGTGTCCTGCTCAGGAAGGAAGAGATTGAAGTTGTCCTTCTTACTCCTCAGTGCATGTGGCCCCGGCACAGAGGCTCATGGGTGAAGTGCAGACAAGGACGCCCTGCCTTGTCAGTCTATATGTTGGTTTATCGATCGCTGTCTATAAAGCTCCTTGGACCAGACTCCGGGGTGGGAGGCCAGCAAGGAGACACAGACACACTCACGTCAGGCACTTGCTCTGGTACCCAAGGCCTTTCACAACCCTTCTGAGATTCCTTTCAGCTACATGTCCCACAGCTTGCTGGAAATTCGCTGCTTGTTCAAGACATTCCACTGTTCTGGACATTCCGCGGGTGTTCCCATTGCCACACCTTTCCTGGTCCCATCCTCTGCTAGGAATGCTCTTGCCAAAATGTTTCCCATTTTGAAGCCCAGCATAAAAGCTCCAGCTGTAGGTTCTTCAACACCCTAACCCCTGTCATTAATTTTTCCCTCTTAGCAATCACCCATCTGTCTAGGGAAGTACCAAAGTCTAAAGTTCTCTCTCTCTCTCTCTCTCTGTTTTTGCATGCAGAGCTCCAATAAGGGCCAGATTTTTTTGGTGTGTGCTCAAAAATGGCATACAATAGTTTTCCAACAGTTATTTCTTGAAGTGAAAACAACCCTACCTTATCTGTATCTTGGGGTGTAAGGAAATACCCAGGAAGCAGAATGAGTGGAGTGTTGGGAGACAGCAGCCAGGAGGGTTGGTGAGGAGGCGGGGAGCAGGAGAGCTCTGCTATGGGCAATGGATAGAAAGCTAGGCAGGGCTTCTCTTCAGGGACCTTGGAGATACGAAATTCGTAATGATGACTGGTATAATTCTTGTTCTTTATTTGTACAATTTTAGGTCAGAAATTGGGATAAGGACAGTGTGTGTGTGTATGTGTGTGTGTGTGTGTGTGTGTGTGTGTGTAGGAAGGAGAGAGAAGAGGGGAGGAAAGAGGGAGAGAGGATGAGAATGGAGTGGACATTGGGGAGAAGGGGAGAGCCATGCACAGAGGTGTGCAGTATTTCTTCACACCTACATTGGTCATGATCGAGGTGTGTTTGGCAGGAGAACAGACCCTCCACTGAAAGATGTCCGTGTCTAATCCTCAGCACCAGGGAGTGCTGGTACCTGGCGGGGTGGGGTCAAGTTTGCCAGTGGACTGGCACTGGGGTGGGAGTTCTCATCTCCTCATGGGGGCCTTGTGAATGAAAGGAAGGCGAGGATCAGAGCCAGGGAGGACAGAGTGGGGAAGGAGCTGGGATGGCAGAACCAGTCTCTAGACAATAGGGAGGACTTTGATTAGGACAGAGAACCGCTGAGTGTCTAGTTCCCTCTTCCTAGGTCTGTTTGCACTGCCTGGTATTATTGGCTGTTTCTTTGGACTTTGAATTCTCATTGGTAAACAAGGGGGCCAGCTCGGATTTCCATCAGGCTCCTGGCAGCAGACCCTGGCTTTTCCCTTCTTTTCATGTTCTCCCGTGGAGGGACACTCTTCCAGGGCCGGAGACAGCTTTCCACAGTGTGTCTGGGACTGCTTCCCTCAACCTCTCAGCTCCTCACTTGCCTGGGAGAAACATTACATCAAGAATAATCGTCGCTATTGTGAAATAGAAAATACTCAAAGTGAAATAGGGTGAAGGGGGAAAAATAATGAGATTATAACAAAAAGGAAAGGAAACAAATTTTATGTATATGGGGGGTGGTGGTAGGGTGGTAGGGCTATGGGAAAAAATGAAAATTAAGTTGTGTCTTATACTGGTACAAATCCCCATTGTGGAGTGCAATCATGATGTGTATATGTAATGTACCAATAAAGATTTCAATTAAAAAAAAAGAATGATTGCCACACACTGTTTGTTTCTACCGTGTTCTCCAGATCCCCAAACATGGCTCTTTGGATACAGAGGCTATTTCCAGCTGGGGTGGAAAGGAAGGAAGGAAGCGCCTGATGACTCTCTGGCTTCAGTGTTGATTTTTACCGTACATTGTCGGTCAGAGCCTAAATGACAGCAGAGGCCACTGTTGTACAAATGTTTGTGATTTGAATTGCTGTGATTTCATCTTTAATAATTCTGTGAGCTGTTTAAAAACTGATTAATCTGGTTCATGAAATAATTAAAACAAAAAGAATAGAATAATGTGTTTAAGACTTATTACATACCCACTGTCAACTAAATTAAATTTTGTGTATTTAATTCTAAAAAATCCCTCAGAGAATCAATTTAATTTTGAATCTTCTCTTTCTACCTAGCACTAGCCACTATCATTAGTGTTTGTCTTAATTTTCATGCTTTAAGTCTTTAAAGTATATAATTATGTATCCCTTTGTATCATAAAATATTGTTTTGCAGATTTAAAATCTTCTATAAATGGTCTCATGCTTTTGTTTCCATCTTTCCTTCTGTGGTTTTTTAAAAAAATTTAATCTTTATTGGAACATTATGAATACACAGCATCATTGCATTCAACATTGAGAGTTTGTACCAGAATATGACACAACTTGATTCTCATTTTTTTCCCTTTTCCTCCTACCCTGCGACTTCCCATCCCCTACATACATAATCTTTGTTTCCTTTTTTCTTTCTTATTACCACATTCATTTTCCCCTTGTCATTTAAAGCATTCCACAGCAGGTTTTTGAAATTTGTCTTTGACTTGAAATGTATCCCTAACTTATTTATTTAAGCTACTGTTCCATTAGAAAGAGGACAGTCCATTTATTTATCTATTCCCTATTTGATGAATATTGGGTTTTCTATACTTTTCATTAAAAGTACGGCAAGAATATCTTTACTTCCCCTTGCGTGCATACGTTAGAGTTGGGGGACTATGAGTGCCTTCAGCTTTTTCACACACGTCCCCACATTGTTTTCTAAGATGACAGCAGTGGTACTACCCGCAGTGTCTTGGATTCTTCCCATTGCTCCAGCTCTTGATATTAACAGACTTAAAAATTCGCAAATGTGATGACTAGTAAGACAATTTCTCACTGTTTTACTTACAATTCTCTGATTAGTAAGGTTGAATTTTTTTCATATGAAGTTAATATTAATTCTTCCATTAAAAGTTAAGATAGTTTATAAAGATACCCAAACCTGTGAAGATTAATGCTACTCATGAAAATTAATACAAAATTATTGTTACCACACACAATGACAAATCAAGTTTAGAAACTGTGAGGACATGATTTATGACCAAGGCTGCTTCCTCTGGGGTTTATGGAGATATAATTGACGAAAATGACACATATATTTAAGGTAGATACCATGATGATTTTGTATATGAGGAATTATAAAATAATTTCCATAATCAATATCCATATCCATTACATTACATAGTCCCATTACCTTTTTCTGTGGTGACATTCAGGATATCTTCCTTAGGAAATAATGAGAATACAGGGTAGTGTCATTACCCATAGTCACCACTCAGTGCATTAGATTTCATAGAATTTACTCATTTTTAAAATAAACCCTTATACCCTTTGATTGACATCTTTCTTTCTTCACCCCTGAGCCCCTGGAAGCTTTTCTTCTATTATTTGCTTTGATGAGTTCAATTGTTTTATATCCCATATATAAATCAGATCATATAACATTTGTCTTTCTGTGAGCTCTGGGTTTTCTTTTCACTTACCGTAATGTCCTTTGGGTTCAGTAGAGAGGTCTTTTTAAAAGAACAATAAGAGTCATGAGGATTTCTAGTGTCAAATTTGACACATCACAAAGAAGAAAGAGAAACACCATATGTCATGTTGGGTCTTACAGTCTCATTAATACAGAATGTACTCATGTTTAGCTTTGTCCACAGTTCTGGCTAAATTAATGGGAGCCAAGTAAAATTCAGATAACTGAAAAACTATGAATGTATTCATTTCCTTATGAATTATCTGTATTTCCCTTGAAGTGAAGTATATATGCTTTGCACATTTGTTGTGTTTCTTGTTCTGTTTGTGTAATCACAATCAGCTATTTACTTTATCCAGAGATTTACTGAGTGTTTCCTAAGTGCCAAGGGGACACTCTTCTGAATGATTCAATAGCTGGCCATGTTGGTGCCTTCTAATCCCAGTTCTTGGGAGGCTGAGGCAGGAGAATTGTCACAAGTCCAAAGCTAGCCTACACTAGATAGCGAGACATTGCTTCCCAACAGATTCAATACTAAGAATACCCTGATGGAGTCGGTGCTGTCATTTGCTCTCTTCCTACCATTGATGAAGCGGTATAACCAGAAAGGTTAAATAAGGGGCTCGAGAGTCCGCATGGAGTTGTGAAGCTGGGTTGTGCAAGTGCTTTTCCCAGTATCTGCTCTTTGTCAGCATTAGAACTTGACATGGAGGTGAGCTCGCGGGCTCACACAGGAGATAACATGTCTAGCTTCCTGTTTGGTGGTGGCTGTGGCTTGGTTTGGTCAGGGAGAAGTAGTGGGAGTGGTGTGGGGGCAAGAGTTTTTTTCAAGAGTTTTGCTCAGGCCAGGGAGTTAGCTCAGTGGTTCTGGTGCCTGTCTTAAGTGCAAGGACCCAGGTTTGATCTCTGGTAACCACATACTATACTGGGCATGGAGACTCACCCCAGCAGCAACCAGTACCACATACCACAGTGCCGGGCGTGGTGGCTCACGCCTGTAATCCCAGCACTCGGGAGACAGAGGCAGGAGGATTGCTGTGATGTGAGTTTGAGGCTGAGCTCAGGGCCAGCCTGAACTACAAAGTGAGACCCTGTCTCAAAAAACCTAAAAAAAAAAAAAAAAAAAGAATTTGCTCAAGGCAGGGTCATCCCTTCCTGTTTCCCCTTGCTGTTGTGTCAGATGTGATAACGGAGGCTGCAAAAGCGCACGGGCCCAGGAGTGAAAACGCACGGAGAGGGTGTCAGTACAGGGGGAGCGAAGGACCCTGGGCTCTTATGATAGCAACTGGCCATGTGAACTGTGGGTTTTCAGAGAGAGGGGAAGAGAGACAGAGAGAGAGAGAGAGAAAGGAGGAGGAGGAGGAAGAAGGAGAGAGATACAGAGTTGGGGGAGGACAGGTCTAGAAAGTTTAAGCAGCATTTGTTTATTTCATGATGAGCCCAACTCAAACTAACTCACATTGTGGGACCAGGAAATAGGAAAATGCTTTGGATAGAAACTCCAATGTTACGCCATCTGCTGGAGACTAAAGGGCAGCAAGGATGCAGATTTGGGGACAGAAAGTTGGGTGATGCTTGGTAGGTGATGGAAGCCATTTGATGAAAAGACACCATAGGAAATCTAACCTGGTGCCAAGAGGACACAGTTACAGTGAAATGACGGGAAAAGTGTAGGACATTGTGTGACTGGCCGCTTCTTTGCCCTTTCACCCCTGTTCTTGGGAAGTGCTGGCCTTAGCAGGCAGAGGCAGGTGAAGCACAGCTTTGTGGAGTCGCTAGCTATCTGAGGCCTCTAATTCAAATGGACTGAATGTCTGGAATTTCTAGACTTGCTGTTTGAGGAAGATAATCGCTACAAGCTCTCAAAACAAAGGTGCCCTGTGCAGGGCTATGAAAAGCCAGCCTAAGCAGGAGTTAAAACTGCTGCTCCAGCCTTTACAGCACCTGCCATTAAGTTTCCTACCAGACAGTGGGAGCCCAGCCCAGCAGCAAAGATCAGACGGAAGGTGATACTTTTATGCTAAAACTATTTTTTTCCTTCTTTGATTTTTTTTTTTTTTTTTTTTTGTGGAGAAGGGTTTGGGCAGAGGAGAAAATACAGACCACCGCTCCCAGACTTAAAAACTGCAAATATGTGCAGAATTATGTGCAGTTCACTTGTGGGATATTTGCATATGAGATTTTGGAACTGCAAGCAGATCAGATTTCTAAGTTTCTGAGGGAATTATGTTAACAAATCACCAGACGGGCTGTGTAAGCCCGTGATTACTTTACCCTCCAGAGCCCAGGCTTCCAAAACACAGCGGACGCTGTGGAGCTCCCAGAACGCAGCACTTGGTAAAGCCCACTGAGGTTTTTGGCCACAGAAGATATTGGACAAAGACAAACAGAGAAGTCAAACTAACTCCTTAGGGGCAAAACTGGGCGAGTCCATGTGAGGAAAACTAGGACACTTTTTCTAAACCAAAGAAAGATGGGGTTGCTGAACAGCCAGGGATGAGGGGCTGCTGTGAGTTTCTCTTGCTTCGTTTCATCCAGCTCAAGATTTAACTGCAAGCTTGCTGCTCAGGCCTCACTTTCCTCTTGGGGCGGACCTTGGAGTGGACAGGTTAGAGGGTCACAGTCTGCAGTTCTGGGCGGTGACCACCAAGCAGTGTACGGCTCTAGTTTAGTCCTTGTCTTTATTTTTGAGAAGGGGATGTGGGTCCCTCAGGAGAGGAAGGGCATGTAGATATTTGGATGTCCGAAGAGACAGATTATGTCAGAGATAGCAGGGAAGTTTAGAGAAATGTCCATGTTTCCATTAGTTCTCAGTTACATAAAGGTAAAATATTTAGAGAAAGTGAAAGTCCTCAGTCCAACTATGCCGTTTATCAGTGGGGTACCTGATGCTGGCTACTGTGTGATAGGTGTGTGTGTTCTACACATATTAAAAATACATGTGATATATTTCCTATATGGAATTATTATGCTGAATTGAAAGGTGCAATTCTAAAAAAAGAATGTTTGAAAGGAGCCATAAACACTTCAAGTTTATGTGGAAATAGACATCAGGTTACCCCGTATCTCAGGTAAAATCTTACTCTGAAGAGTGGTATTTGAAGAAGCCGAGAGCTGAGTTCTCCGGTAGGAATCCTGCTGCATGGCGGCCCAGGCCCGTTCACATGCCTTCTCCCCACTCCCTCCTTCCCTCTCCGGACCTCAGGACCATGGCCAGTCACTAGTTCTCTGCTTTCCTGTGTGTAAGAAGGCCTGAAGCCCAGGGAGAGTGGTGCTTTTTCCAGATTATAGCACATGTGATGAAAATCTTCTCTGCGACTAGTGTGTCTCAGGAACTCTGAGCATTGGGCATCAGGGTTAGATTTCAGCAGGAAACAAATTTGTATTACTCTTCAGTTTATTTCCTGGGCTTAAGGAGAGAGCCTGCAAGTGAGACAGGGGCAGGAAGGGAGAGAGGAGGAGTAGAGAATGCATCAGTGCTACTTATGTTTGGAATAATATAATAATCTGCAAATCTTCTGTTTTTTCTTTACTTCCATCAAGCTTCACTTTTCATAAAGTTAAAACAAGACAGCCATGATGCTCATATATATTTGACTATGTAGAAGATTTGCTTAACTCATTAATAGGAAAAGCAGCAAGATAGATGGGTTTCTTTGTCCTGTTAAAGAAAAAGATGTTAGAACAGTCATCTCTAAATTGTCACCTAGCTTTACAGAATACGGACTGAACATGATCACATTCTGTTTCCTAGAGAGTCTGGTGATCCATACGTGAGCTTGGTACACTGTTCTAGCATGAGGGCTCACAGGAATCCTTCTGGTTTATTTCCAGGTTTAGATAACTTTTCTTTTTTCCTCATTTTCATGCATCTTTAGTTTCTTCCTTCTTTTCCTCCTAAAGGAACCTTCATGAAGCTGTTGTGGGCTCTTGTGGCTGTGGGATACACCAGGGAAAGATGCTCGTAGATGGCTACTGCTCTGTCTCCAGCTCCCTTCACTGGGTGACAGCACTACCCGCCAACCCGACTGGTGTGAGAGGTGAGGACAGGACGCTGGCCCCTGACGTCTGAGTCCTTCCTTCCCAGGAGTTAGTCCTCTTGGTTTATGTGCTCAGATTGCTCTTGATTGGACTGTGTCTGCCCCAGGGTGAGGGAGCAGGAATTGCTATTTGCTTCAACTAGCTAGTGGAGTTCTTGAGCTTGCATAGATTTACCTAGAAGCGTACCCTTTTATTTTGCCTCTAGATTTAGAAGGCATTTCAATATCCACGCCTCATGCTTTGTGCTCGTCACTCGCTCTTCTTCTGCCCTTTAACATTCCCACCTCCTCAGAGTGAATTCTTGTCCTTTAAAAAAATGAGTAATAGCTGTTATTTCATTTTTCTTGAACATAATTACATGACAAAGAACTTCCAAAGTAACTCCTATGACAGATAGAAAAATAGTGACAGTGGCTCATTATTTTCCTGTTTCCAGCCAGTAATTTTGTTAATTACACTGTGCTTTATTATTTTCTGAACAAACAGCTGAAGGGCATGAACTAAACATGTTGGTTCCAGTTGCGTGACTTTCCTCATTGCTTTTCCAGTTTATAAATACACCATCCCTTGGTGCCTGTGGGGGATGAGTTCCAGAACTCTCCCAGGTACTGAAATCTTTGATGCTCAAATATCTTATAAAAATGATGTAGTATTTGCATATATTGTGTGCACAGCCTCTCATATCATTTCTAGATTACTGTTAAGATCTAAAACAATATAAATGCTATGTAAATGGTTGTTATTTTGCATTGCATTGTTTAGGAAATAATGACAAGGGAAAAAACTGTGACCAGTACAGATGTAGTGTTTTTCTCTCAAATATTTTCTGTTTAGGTTGGCTGAATCTGCAGATACCAACCCATTGGATCTGGAGGCTGCATGGTATCTCTATACTCAACTGCACTCTCCCTGTGAGAGACTCAGAAACCTCTTCGAAGGGAAATGAAAAGGAAGATGAATTTCTCACCAATCCACCTTGTTGTACCATTGTCTGATGTATAAGTTATTGAAGCAAAATATTAACAGAACCAGTCAAATATAACTCAGTAGAGTATTTCCCCCCCTCCAAGTACTAAGCAGGCCTGACCATCTTAGCTTCTGGGATTAGAATAGATCAGGCATGTTCAGGGTGGTGTGGGCATAGGCTTGGAGGAGTATTTTCTAAAAGGAAACTTTGAACCTAGGGCTAAGATATTTGGGAGAACCTTAACAGTCCATCTTCAACATCTGAAAATAATTTTTTGTCCATAGTAATAAAAGGTTTGAAAGGTTTTATTTTCCCCTAAAACTTTTTGACAGACTCAAAATTAAGGCAGCAACTTCTTAAGTTATTCTTGTAAGATCTGTTAGTTTGAAGTTTAATTAGTGAGAAAATAATGGCTTTTTCAATATTCTACATAGTGTTTTCTCTGTCAATTTCCTGTTTTATATAAGCCTTTGGATCTTGCTAATGGCAGAATTGGTGCAAGGAGAACAAAACAAACAAGTCTAATTTGTGTGTGCACATAGGTGTGTTTGACCAATACTGGAAACGTAATTTCTATGTTTTTTTTTCTATTTTTGTGATTTTGAGGTGGGAAAATCGACATTCTGCTTTTAAATTAGCTCTGTAAGTTGTAAAGAATTTCACATAGGATTATTTTCATATAAGGCTTATGGTCTAGATGCAATTAACATAAGCAAATAAAAGTTAAGTGACTCTTGAGGATTATTTTGCTCAGTGGCAAACATCCTGAAACACAAAACATTTTCATAAAGATTAATTTTGGTTAGTCTTTTAATATTATGTCACAATATTTATAAATATTCCTTGACTTAGGAGAACATAATATTCTTTCTAAATTCAATTAGCTAATGTACTCTCCTCATATTTGTATTATTGCTATTATTTTTTTTAGTTCAGCCTGGCCTTGAACTCACCATGTGGCTCAGGCTAGCCTAAACTCGAGACTATTCCCCTGCCTCTGCCTCCCGTGGGTGGGGGTTACAGGCTGCATTAACTGGAAATTCATTTATTGAGCTATTTAAAAATTCCTGAGAATACTTCTTGTAGGTAAATGAATGGATCTGGTAATCATCTCCAATCCCAGCTATATCAAGGCTAAGGCCAAGGTCAGGTTTGATAATTCTGTAGAGCAGGCTTCACAGAGCTCAGAACGGCTGTTCTACTCAAATCAGTGATTTACTAGGGGAAAGGCAGACAGATGATAATCAGCGGAGGAGAAGGTGGGTACAGGTTAGGAGGTGGCAGTCATGGTTTCCCGTCTTAATCTAGTGGAAGGGAAGGAAGACAGTACCAGTATGCCCAGCAATGATGTGAGACAACATGGCTGGAGCTGCCAACTGGAGGGGTTCACTGGAGCCCTGGTGTTAGGGTTTGTCACCGAGGTAAGAAGCTCCCACACAACCGACTGTAGCTACTCAGCTGACGGCTCTCCATGAGGTCAACTGGTACAGTGCGTTCACCAGAAACCATGGCCTTAGCGTAAACTCTGGTGTGGCTCTGGGTCTCAGGCATACAAAGACACTTATTAGAAGGGATATTCCAAAGGCTCAGAGCTGCTCAAGGCCAGTTCTTCCTTGGAAACATTCAGGGTTTGAAGGTCCCAGATCTGCTGAGTTAGTCTTTACTTCACACTTTTAGAATTTAGTCTTTCAGCAGACAGCACCTCAACATTCCTGCTTGTTTGCATTGCTGATGTCGTGAGATGTTAGTTATACTGATGTCTATGAAATGATGCAGCATTAGCCATGCAGAGGTTCAGAAATGCCAGAAGTTAGTGCAGAAGTACATAGACAAAGTTGGAGGCTGAAGCTGAAATTTAAGTGCAGATTTGAAGACAGAAGAAGAGTTCTTACTTTTATAGATTTTACAAGTTTTATCTCCTTGTGTTCCTTTGTCAACAGATTCAAGTACAAAGGAAAAGGTCTGTATGTGGCCTTAGCGGAGGGAGAAAAATAAACCTCCTGTCCTTGCAGAGATCACATACCAGTGGAGGAAGACAGAACAACAACCAACCAATTAAATGTAGAAGTATACAGTATGTCAGATGGTCAGGTGCCTTGAAGAAAAAAGGCAGAATCAGATAAAATGGAATATTTTCCTTTATAATGGTGTGATTAATAAAGAACTTTCGAGGAGATGGTATTTATGAGATGATTAGTGTCAAGGTTGTGGCAGAATGCTTATCTCACATGCAGGAGGCCTTGGGGTTGATCCCGGCACACAAGAAGAAGAAGAAGAAGGAGAAGAAGAAGAAAGAGAAGGAGAAGGAGAAGAAGAGGAGGAGGAGGAGGAGGAGGAGGAGGGGGAGGAGCAGGAGGAGGAGCACGAAGGGGAGCAGGAGGGGGAAGAAGAAGAAGAGGAAGAAGAAGATGGAGAAGAAGATGAAGAGGAAGAAGAAGAGGAGGAAGAAGAGGAAGAGGAAGAGGAGGAAGAAGAGGAAGAAGAAAAGGAAGAAGGGAAGAAGAAGAAGAGGAAAAAGAAGAGGAAGAAAAAGAAGAAGGAGAAGGAGGAAGAGGAGAAGGAAAGATAAAGATGGAGTGAGGGATGAGCCCAGTGGGCTGGGGAAGGTGATCCAGGGTGGAGTGGGTAGCATGGGCAATGTGAGAAGGGAAAAGGTCACAGTAGGTCTTGGCGGGACTGGAAGGTACCGGAGGTTTGTAGAGAGGGTTTCCCATCAGTCCAGAGCTGCGATTAAGGACTTGGATGATGTGATACTACACACAGAGCTGGAAGAAATGGAGCTAGTGTCACTTACTGGAACAGTCCCATTTCTACCCAAATGTTCCATTTGCCAAATGCTGGATCCAACCAGCATCCTGGAAGTTAGTCTGCTGTCCCTTCCAGCAATCCTCTTTTCTGGAGGAGAGTATAGGTAGAAAGATGGTCATTTCTTTATTTTTTCCCTGTTACCCACTGGGTTAACAAATTTACGGTGAGCTTCATGGAAGAGTCATAGGTAACATTTCTTTACTGCTTACTATATGCAACTCTAAATAATTTACATGCACAGATTAGGATGATTCTTAAATATTTCTGAATAAAACACTATTGCTAACATTATTTTTAGGTGAGGAAGTTGAGGTCTAGAGATGCTGAAGATCTTCCTGTGGCCTTGGTGGGATTTATACTCAGGCAGCCTGGCTGGAGTTGATGCCCTGAACATATGTCACCGTGTATTCCCACTTGAAACCAAGCAAGTGCCTGCACATATTCTTTCATGTTTCAAGAGAGGTTTAATGGTGTTAAAATAGAACTTAATCCAGTTGCTTCCATCACAATACAAGATGAATTCTTAAGAGCTGGTCTGATTTTGCTTTTGGATAGGGATGAATCTTGGTCACTGTACATCTTCACAATGATCACCAGGTGGCAGTATAACCCAATTTAACACAGTGCCAGTGTCGATGACTTGCTGAACTTTCCATGTTGGTGCTTCCACTATGAGTCAAGTCTAAATTCTGTTCTCTGATCGCATAGAGAAATTAATTGTAAGAATTTTTCAGAGGGAGGGTGAATGGAGTGCAGGGGAATGGGAAAAAAGAAGAATTAAGATATACCATGTACAGGTACAGATTTTCAATGATGAATGTGATCATAAATTCTACCTAAAATGTACTAATAGATGCAATTAAAAATAATTTTTCTTTGTCTCAGTTATCACCACATGAATCTTTTGTCAGCTATGAAAGGGTTCCACTTTCACTTTCTTGTTTGTTTTTTTTTTTGCTGTGTAGTTCAGGCTGGACTTGAATTCACTTTGTAGCCCTGGCTGGCCTCAAACTCCAGGTGACCCTCCTGCCGCAGCTTCTCACGTGATGGGGTTACAGATGTGCACCGGTGCTGGTTTCACTTTTCTCACCTTTATCAAAAGCTTGTTTAAGTGTTTAGCTTGTTAGGAGAGATTTGATCTTTCTA
>PVIR01036065.1:0-16051 GCA_004026965.1 Petromus typicus
TTTTTTTTTTTTTTTTTTCTTTTTTGTTTTTTTGGGTTTTTTTTTTTTTTCCTTTGGTGTTTTTTTGAGACAGGGTCTCGCTTTGTAGTTCAGGCTGGCCCTGAGCTCAGCCTCCAACTCACATCACAGCAATCCTCGTGCCTCTGCCTCCCGAGTGCTGGGATTACAGGCGTGAGCCACCACGCCCAGCACTGTGGTATGTGGTACTGGTTGCTGCTGGGCGTGAGTCTCCACACCCAGTACTGTATGTGGTTACCGGGGATCGAACCCGGGCCCTTGCTCTTGCAAAGCAGGTGCCGGAACCACTGAGCTATATCCCCAGTCCCCTTTTTTTTCCTTCTTGACCAGGGGTTGAACTTGGGACTTTGCACTTGCAAGCACCAAAACCGCTGAACTAAATCCCCGGCCCTATTTATTCACTTTTATTAGTGCATGTTTATAGTACATGAAGTTTATATTGGGCTAGGGGAGTACATACATGTACAAAATACATTTACTTTCTTCCTTTATAATCCCTTCCCCATCCACCTTTCTCCATCTTCTTCTAAATTCCCTTTCCCCATTTTCATTTTTGTTGTTATTGTTAATATTAGCACCTGTCCACACATGACATAAAATGTTTATATTCACTGAGGTTAATAGAATCCTGTGCATATCAAATCTTAATTCTACTCACTTCTCCCCCTTGCTCTCAAAAATCAAACTCACCACGGGCCGGGGAGTTAGCTCAGTGGTTCCGGCGCCTGTCTCGCAAGCGGAAGGACCCGGGTTTGATTCCCCGGTAACCACATAACAATACTGGGTGTGGAGACCCACACCCAGCAGCAACCAGTACCACATACCACAGTGCCGGGCGTGGTGGCTCACGCCTGTAATCCCAGCACTCGGGAAGCAGAGGCAGGAGGATTGTGTTGTGAGTTGGAGGCTGAGCTCAGGGCCAGCCTGAACCACAAAGCGAGACCCTGTCTCCAAAAACCTAAAAAAAAAAAAAAAAAATCAAACTCACCACACTAGCTACTTCAGCATTAGATAGCACTGTATCAAACTCTCAAAGACTCACAGAATGCTGCTTAATATATTGTCCATGTAGAAACTTAAACTTTGTGAACAGATTTTCTTCATGAAATTAATTTTAGCAGGTAAGGGAAAGGAAGTGATCAGCATATACGGGCTCTCACAGCTCATCTCTTATCTCAGGACCTCTGCCCCATGCTCTAGCTTTTGCACTGCATTGCGATTCGGACTCGTTTTTTTTTTTTTTTTAAATAAACATTAGAAAAGGTATTAAGGCATTAAGGGAGGTATTATTGTCCTCCAAGACTTTAGTCAGTGAGAAAGAATCCCAAGCATAGACTGCCACATGGGAAATCTGAAAGGATTTCATCCCCTCCCACAAAAGGGCAGAGGGATCCAGAGGTTCGATCTGCTCCTGCTGTCAGGCCTACGCTTCCAGTTATGGCTAGGTGCCAGAAGGGTCTGCGAGGTTGTCAGGTTCATTTTACAAATGAAGAACTCCACCCTTTCTTCCCTCTGAGATTCAGCAATATTCTCCAGACCTTCCTGCTTTGGAGACACTTAGCACTTTCTTTAGCCCCTGGTGAGCCATATTCACCATTACTACATTTGAAAGTGTTTTGTGCACAAGAACCCATGGAGGTATAAATCTCCAATGATGAGTATGATTGTTATGTATACCTAAAGTGTACTGATAAACTTAATTAAATTTTTAAAAGAACCACTGAAAGTGTTACCAGAGGTAGCTTTACAATGAGTATTTGTAAAGACAGCATCTAAGAAAGACAAGTATTTGGTATAGGTTTGATTTCCTTCTCATTCTCTTTTTTCCTGTTTCTCTCCTTTCCAACATTTTTAACCTTCTTTTCTTTATTCCTTTCTTCCTTCTTTCTTTCCTTTCCTTTCTTTTTCAGTGCAAAGTTTGAATCTGTGACTTTTACATTGAGCAATATCAGAATTCCTTTTATGATTTTTTTGGTTTGAGACAGAGCCTTCCTAACTGCCTGTTATGTCTGAACCAGGCTCTGATTTGCAATTGTCTTGAAGCTTGTGGAAATATTAGAATTACATATTTTTGCTGTTGAATGCTAAAAAAATAAGTTTATGAATGATTTGGCTACATATTCACTGCTTTGTATCACACTTAACTGTAGAAGATTTGCTAGTATATTTAACAAGTAAAAACTCTATAATTACACAGCAATCCATAACAGGATGTTGTGGCATTATGACCCATACTTCTTCAGAATAATGAAAAATGTCAGTGCCCAAATATTTTGGCTCAAGTAAATAAAATGAATACATTAAAGCATGGTCAATTTCCCTAATAATTTTAACTATGTTTTGTGTAATAAAATTTATGTATTTACATGTAACTAGCTTTGAAAGAATATAGGAAAAAATAAGTCTAAGTAAATGGCATGACAAACACACTGGCTCATGGTCCTCATATGCTGGATATCTGTGCTATGGAAGACACTGTATTGTTGACTGGGGAGCTGTAGTTTCTGTGATTCAGAGAAAATGAAAGATGAGATGTCCTGGTAAATGAGATGGACAGTTAAAAGGAGGTGGTTTGGAGGCAAAACCTAGATGAGCGCAGTCAGCTGCAAATTGGATATTTGAGAAACTGTACGTTCCTCAGTAAGACTGAAGTTTCTTTGTGAAGAATATAAGAGAAAGCTGTTGGAGTATTCTGTTTGTCAAATGACTGCTTTCTTAGATGTTATCTCCTGTTTAGAAGAGTAAGGCACAAAATGCAAAGTGAGGTTCAGCATTTACATTTAAATATCACTAATAAAATAAAGAGAACTTTGACAGGATAAGGAAAGCTAGTGGTTCTGGCCCCTTCCTTGTCTGAGTTTATTTAATCACACAGAAGCTACTTTTCACATACAGTTGTAAGGGTATGCCACCTTCCATAAGGAAAATATGACCACACCTTGGAAGAACAATAAAACATAGGCAGTTTAGTTGATATCAAAAGAAATTATTCAAAAGAATTAAAATCCAATCCAGAAACTCAACATTTGCTCAACAGAATTTTGTGTACCAGAAATTGTGTTATCCTTTCCATTTTTCTCTTTTATACAAGAATGATTATAACTATTCCTGTGTCTACTAAACTCTCATATATGGTGTGCTAAGTCAGATTTTTTTATTTCATTTCAGATATCTTCAAATAAAATGCAAAGATATTGCATCCCAGTTGAGTAAATTGCCAATATATTTCCCCAACACTTTTCTGCACATGAATCAGATGCAGATTATTAGTATTTTGCGTTGTAGTGGATTAAGACTTTTGAAGCTATCAGTCAAAGATATTTTTTTTTGAGTGAGGAGACATGGATCACCATATTCAGAGTGCATCGTCTTGGATGCTCTCATGTAGTCACCAAGATCCCAAAGCATAGGAAAGGGAAATGCTCTTAAAGTACAGAATCTGAAGAACACTTCAGCTTAGCCAAAAAAAAAAATTGAAGAGGACAGCCTTCAAATTCCCTAATATTCAGAGGGACATTCATATTACTGAGGTAACACAAAGGACTTTCTATCATATCTGGACAACATTTCATGACATTGCACTTAAGCACACAATATCTTTCTGCTTCTTTTCAACGTATCTGCAGTTAGTACAATGTTCATCAATGACACTTCTCTGGAAAACCACAGTTGAGGCTATTTATCCTGGAGGTTCACAGCTACACAAGGCAGCATATGCTTTGGTGGAGAGGTGGAATGATCAGATTAATAGTCCAGGCAGCATTCTTCTAAGCCCATTCTGACAATAGAGATCCAAGAAGTTATGGAGGCTAAGTATATAAGCAAATGAAGTCTAGAAACTGCCGCATCTTCTCCATCCTTACTCATAGCAACTTCCAGCCTCATCACCTGGTAGCAGTCTCTTGACTCTTTGGGTATTACCTCCAAATCTGTTTCCCCTGAATTGGCTACTGTTATTGGTCCTCAAATCATGTCTCAGGATGGTAAGGTGGGTAGGGCTATGGGAAAAAATGAGAATTAAGTTGTGTCTTATACTGGTACAAATCCCCATTATGGAGTGCAGTCATGATGTGTATATTTAATATACCAATAAAGATTTTAAAAAAAACCTCTGTTTTTAATTCTGTCCTAATTCTCTGCAGTGGCATACTTTTAGTGAATCAAGAAACCATGTTTATTAAGTCTGATCTGAAAAATTCAGTTAATTTTATTTCATCTTACTCTCAGTACTTTCAACATAGTCTTTTTCACTGTAGTCTTAGCAATTCTGGATATCCCATCTTTTTATCCTTATGTGTTTCTCTGCAAGTCAGTTCAATTTTACAAATCAGTGTGCCAAGTGTCTCCTTAATACACGCATTCAGACACAAACCTTTGAGGATTTACTCAGGGGAAGAAGTTATATTATTTATGGATCTAATTTTAGCAAAATTAGCATGTTTATAAGATCACATGGTCTGTTCACAAATGTATGATACTCTTCAATTAGTTATTTTGTAATTTCTCTCAATATTTTTGAAGCAGAATAGTTACTGGTATATTATATATGTATATATATAATGATAATATTCATCATAGGGAATTTGTACTAGTACGTGGAATTTCATTCTGAATTTTCTTACACTTTACATTCTGTTTACTTTTAGACAAAGTTTCTACTGCATTAAACTGCAAGTTATTTGTTTATGTGTATACTTTCTATTTCTGTACAAAATATCTTTTAATATATTGGACTAATGTGACTACACAACATTAAAAGTTGAGATTGTTCTGTTAAGTGCTCTTTTATTCATTCACATTTAATGTTAGTATTATTTCTCATTTTCTGATTTATATCCCTTTTTAAATTATTTTCACAGTACCATATGTGTAGTATTGTTTAAATTATAGTGAATCATTTTTGTCACTTATTTGGTTACTGTGTTGGACAAGCCCAGGAACTTTCCCTCCTCACCTCTGTTGTTCAAACTTGCTCTTGTCTGTCTGCTTTACTTGTATACAATCTCTTAGTTCTCTGATTGTTCTAGTTCTGTATGCCCAATAGTCCACCAATCAAGAAGCATCAATAGGAAATAAATGTTTTGGAAGATAGTGATCCCTAGACATTTTTTCTCCTTTTCAGTAGCTTCTCCTTCAATTTCAACATCTTCCCTCAACTCCAGCTCCCATTTGATAAGTGTCTTTTGCACCCTGTGGATCACAACTTCCTGTCTCAAGTTATGTTAATGCCTCAATTGTTCAGATTCCACATGAGAGAGCCCTCCCTCACTTGTTACAAACTGGTTCTTCCGACTCCCTCTATTTTGGTTCTGCATCACTTTACTAGTCGACATCCTGCATTAAATTCCCTTTAAATTACAAATTTAGGCATATTAGATAATCCACAATTGTCCCTGTCAACCACTACATTGACTGAATATTTCTTTAAATTCTTGCCAAGTTCCAAAAGATAATTCAATTGAATCACAGCAGTTAAATGTATGTCTTTATTCTATAAGTCTACACAATATACTCCATGCCATCAGTTGTGGAAAATAGACAAAATGACTCTCTAGTGTCTTCACAAAATCTAATCCAAAATCTTATAAATGCTGCTTTTGGTGCTATCCAGAAGAAAAAGACTCATAAATATATTACCCTGTGTCTTCATCCCCCTTGTTCAAGAGATGAGGAAATATGCAAATGCTCACTCTTCCTGAAGTCAAAATGACAATGAAAGGAGAAAACCTTTCAAGTTGTCAGTAAGTACAGTGCAACTGTATACATTCTCAACTGATGATTTCCAAAAGGTTTTCAAAAAGTGAGTTCCAGATTGTAGAAAAAAGATTTTTGAAGAGGACTAACAGCAATATTTCTCTTACTACATTAAATATTTCAAAATTATCAAGTCACCTTATTTTTAATAAAACCACATATTATCTTTTTCAAACGTTAACTATACTGATCACTTCCATAGTTCATTGAGAGAGGAAACTTGAAGGGGATATATGAACCACATTTTGTTTCTCTCTAGTCTCTCTATTCTTATTTCCCAGGTACTATGAGGTGAAAACTTTCCTCTACTACTTGCTTTTGCCTTGATGTACTGCTCATCACAGGCCCCAAAACAATAGGACCATGTAAGTAAGAGCTGAAAACTCTTCACTGCTTTTTTTTTTAGACAGGGTCTCACTTTGTAGTTCAGGCAGGCCCTGAGCTCACTATGTAGCCCAGGCGAGCCTCAAACCCACAGCAATTCTCCTGCCTCTGCCTCCTGAGTGCTGTAATTACAGCTGTGAGACACCACACCTGGCTCTGTGGTAAAATTGTTCCTCTCAGGGGCCAGGGAGTTAGCTCAGTGGTTCCGGCGCCTGTCTTGCAAGTGCAAGGACCCCAGTTTGATTTCCCAGTAACTACATACAATACTGGGTGTGGAGACTTACACCCAGCAGCAATCAGTACCACATACCACAATGCCAGGCGTGGTGGCTCACACCTATAATCCCAGCACTCGGAAGGCAGAGGCAGGAGGATTGCTGTGATGTGAGTTGGAGGCTGACCTCAGGGCCAGTCTGAACCACAAAGTGAGATCCTGTCTCAAAAAACCTAAAATAAAAAATAATAATAATAATAAAAAATAAAATAAAATAAAATTGTTCATCTCATAATTTTGCCACAAAAGCTGACTACCACAACAAATGTTACACATTTCCTAATAAGAGTTTGAGATATCATCCTAGAAAATTTTTTTTGCCCAAGAAACAATGCTTTATTAAGAAAACACTGATTTGATCAAGGTTCTATGAATTCCTACTAAAGAGTAACACACTAATTATTAAGTATACATAGCTTATTGTACTTTTTGTAATTACACACAAGTAAAAAAAAAAAAACTATTGTTTAACCAAATATAAATGATTAAACAGATCATTAGAATTAGAAAAAAATTAAACTGGCAAATGTACATTGAAATCCTACTCCATCTTAATTTTCTTTTTTTTTTTTTTTTACCTGTGAAATAGGTACATTTTATATACATATCATGATCACACTCAACATTCACAATTTATGCCAGTTCCTTTTTTATTACCATCACAGATTTTTTCTCCTAATTACTTATGTCTACCCCATTTTACACTATCTAACATACATTCTAGATCTCATTTACATTTTCAGTTTCTCATATCAAAGATACATTTTTTCCATTTTAATTTTCAGATATTCCTGGATCAAGCAAATATAGTGGTCAGTTACTCTAGTAATTAGGGAAATAAAATCATGTAAAATTATGTAAACTCATCCAAAACAAACAAAACCACTTACTATTATCCTACTCTAAGTAACAAGTAACTTCTTCTGCATATGAAAACAAATGAATGAACTTATTAAAAAAAAACTAAATTGAAATTATTTCAGTCTTTAAAGCTGAACTAAAAAACATTAGGGAGTAATGAGAATAGCCAAATAAATTAGAGGTATGAAAAATAAGAGAGATAGTAAAAACATAATCATCTGTATATGCTATATTAGATATCCAAAAACAGAGTATTACCAAACTATTACACTCTATCATAGGTATTGTTAAATAAGAAGAAAATGTTCAAAGGGAAAAAGGAAAGGGGAAAGTAAAGAAGGAAAAGAAAAAAATTGATGGTAAAAATTTAAAAGATGGATGGGCTGTGGATTAATGCAGTGGTTTTGGTGCCTGCCTTACAAGTACAAGGGCCGGGGTAACTGCATACAACAATGCCAGGCATGGAGACTCATGCCTGCCAGCAGTTAGAACTACATACCACAATGCTGGGCATGGTGGCTCAGGCCTGTAATTCCAGCACCTGGGAGCAGAATCAGAAAGATTGCTGTGAGTTCAAAGGGTGATTTCAGGGCCAGCCTGAACTACAAAACCCTGTCTAAAAAAAGAAAAAAAGAAAAAAAGAAAAAAAAAGGAAAAGGAAAAGTTTATGTATGTAGAGGGGTGAAGGTTGCAAGGAGGCCAGAGTAATGGGGAAAACAAAATGAGAATCATGGTACATGTGTAAAGATATGAATTCTCAATGTTGAGTGTGATCATGATGTGTATTTAAAATGTACTAATAAAGGGAAAAAGTAAAAGTCAAATTATTGAATTGTAGCTGTATACTCTTGGGAATACTATTTTTTAAAAGAGAAGTTCAATAAAGTCAATAAAGAAGTTCAATAAAGCTAAGTCTGGCTAGTGAAATGAAGGAATAGATTAATCCATGTTTTTCTGGTGTTCCATGACCTACTTTGGACCCTGTTTCACTAATCAAGCCAATCTGACATCTCATATCCACCCTATGGAAGATAACTGACTGCTCTACAAAGATTGGCGTAAATAAGTGAGTCAAGGGTAGCACTTAGCAGGGAACATTTTCTAAAAAGCCCAAATCAAAGGGAAAGGAGCAAAGATGATGATCATTATGAATGAGGACTGAGAACCAACACTGTAAGCTCCCATTTTGGGCTCTTAGCCTGCTCTCCAGCTTGAGGATCTCCTCAAGTTATGCTACAGGACTCTGATATGAGGACAGTGGAATCAGGGGCAATACCATAGATCACAGAAGGGCAAAAAACTGGGCCCAACAGAAATTATCTTTAGTACTCTGAGAATTAACAACATCATCAATAAGGAACCCAGGAGCAAAACTCTGCCCCAGCAGGGGGTTAAGAAGCAGGGTACTGGGTATGGAATGGTCTCTGATTTCCTTCTCCTGGAGTCTTGGTGTTTTAAGGAACTTCATCCTATACAAGGCAGAAAATTAACAGGTCTATGTTAGAGCATGGAGGTATTGGATCCCGTGTTGCCAAGTGATTAAATGAGCACTGAGAGAACAAATCTCCACTGATGTGAGGTGCAGGACCCCCGCTCCAGCTCTGGAGGGCAGTTGTCGAACATGAAAACCATAATTCAGTCAGGAGTCAAGGCAAAAACATTGGCTGAAGGTGCAGGAGAGGAGCCCTTTCAGAAGATGGCTTTGTACATTGACTGCCCTACTTTGTGGTGTTTTGAGAAATCCTATCAGCCTGAGGTATCTCCAGATTCTCTGCTCTGTAAATGTTCATCTGGGGAAGTGAAAATATATCCCATAAATTTCCTTTATGCAAGATAAGAATCTAAAGTGGAGTTGATGGAACACACATCACAGAACAGATTAATCTTGACAAGGGTCTGCCTTGTTATCATAGTTGCACAAATTCAGACAAAGCCATACAAAGCACTCTTTAAATTGGCATACTAGCTCTGACACAGTCTTGATTTCCTTCGAGGCTTCAGACACAGATGGCTATGATTTCATCCACTCACTAGAGAATTGAGGGGGTCTTGGTATGAACGTTCCACATTAAAGAGCACAGTGCATATCATGCTCTCAAAGTTCCAAGGCTGTATAAAGAGACATGAAGTGATAACTAAAAAGAATGCAACCCAGGACATAGGATGCCTAAAATACCTTAGCATCTTCATTAACCCCAACAGCTGTAGAGAGGTATCACTGGAATAACCACCACATTTTTCCTTCTGGGGACATTGCTCAGGCTGTGCATCTATGTCACATCACTTTAGTAGATGAAAAAGTCTAGATCAGTGGTAGGGAGCCTACGGCACAAGTGTTACTGTGTCTTTTCTTTTAAGACAAAGGATGTTAATGTAGAGTTGTTTCTTCTAAACTAAAACTTCAGTATTCAAGTTTACTTGAAATCTTAACACTTTGTAAAAAAAAATGGATTTTCTCTACAATGAATGCTGATGGGGCTGTGGCAAGAAGGGAACCCTTCTCCACTCTTGTTGGAAATGTAGGTAGATTGGGACAACCACTGTGGATATCAGTGTGGAGATTCCTCAAAAAGCTAGGCTCAGAGATCCCATTTCACTTTGCTGTTTCCCTGCTGGGTACATTCATGAAAGAATTAAAAACATCATGCCATGGTGACACATTTGTACCCATGTTTATAGTATCATAGTTTATAATAGATAAGTCTTTGAAAGAGCCCAAATGCCTATCAACTAGAGACTGCATATAGATGTGTATTTTTTTTATAAAATGGAGTATTACTCAGCCATAAAGAATGATAAATTAGAAACATTTATAGCTAAATAGATGTAGCTTGAGTCTGTACTCACAAGTGAAATAAAAAGGACACAGATATGTAAATATCATATAATTTCTCTAGTGTGAGAAACTGATGGTGTAAATGAGATCCAAAATGTATGGTAGGTATTGTGAAATAGGAAGAAAATGTTCAAAGGGAAATGGTGACTGAATGGAGCAGGAGAAAGCGAAGAAGGTAAAGAAAAATAATGTGATGGTAAAAAGGTGAAAACAAAAGCAAAGGGAAGGCAAAAGACAAGCTTGGCTGGGCTGGAGTTCAGCCCAGGCTGCTTTATCATGACTCCTCCCTCAGCCAAAACCACACAATCAGTCCACAACCACCTATCTCTCTGCATGCTTCAACCAATCTATAACCAACTCTACCTGTATAGCTACACTCCCTGCTGTTCACTATAAAAGTGTGTGTATCTTGCAATAAAAGTGGAAGTGTTGTCCAGAGTCTCCCCAGAATCTGCATAGTGACTGCACACTCATCCTACCAGTCCGAGTTTATGTTAACCCAAAAAGCACAACACAGCTTATGTATATAGGGGATTTAGGGGTTGGAGCGAGGACAGGATAACAGTAAAAATAAGAATCAAAATATATCATGTACAGGTACAAATTCCCAATAATGAATGTGAAAGTAATGTATAACTAAAATACAGGGTGGGTATGTCCATTTAAGTATAAATGATTCAAGCTTATCAAAAATGATAAGCTTGAATCATTTATACTTAAATGGACATGCCTTTATACTTAAATGGACATACCTTGAAGATATCCTCATAAGTGAAATAAATAGGTCACAGACAGGTACATATCATATCTTTTCTCTGGTATGAGAAATAAAGATATAAATGAGTCCTAGAATTGTATGTTATATATTGTGAAATAGAAAATGCTCAAAGTAAAATAGGGTGAAGGGGGAAAAATAATGAGATTATAACAAAAAAGTAAGGAAACAAATTTTATGTATATGGGGGGGCGGTAGGGTGGGTAGGGCTATGGGAAAAAATGAGAATTAAGTTGTGTCTTATACTCGTACAAATTCCTATTATGGAGTGCAATCATGATGTGTATGTGTAATGTACCAATAAAGATTTTAAAAAATTTAAAAATAATAAATAAAATACAGGGTGGGTGGGGAATGGGAAAAAATGAGAATCATCTTGTCATATTCTGGTACAAACTCTCAATGTTGAATGTGATGATGATATTTATTCATAATGTACCAATAAAGATCTAAATTTTTTAATGTACTAATAAACTGAATTTTAAAAAAGAAAAAGAAATGGGTTTTGTGTTGTAGTTTAGGCACTCAGTCACTAAAACATTTGACATCAATAGTCTGGATTGTGTTAATGGTCCTAATGAGAAGCTTGAGTGAAATCAAAAGTTCATCCAACAACAAATGGATCTGCGCTAGGTAGTCCTTGTAATATAGCCGGGATGTCCAGTGGAGGTGGAACAAAGTGTCTTTCTGTTATTCACTGGTAAAACAGAAAGATGATGTGTTTTGCTAGATGGAAGAGAAGAAATTTTGTACTATAGTGGTTGGGCCTAGGGTCCCACCAATAGCTAACAAAGGAAGTGTGAATGAAAACTCAAGGACCACCTATTCTAAAAGAGTAGGAATCACGAAGTCAACCTCTGCACTATTTCCACACATGGGACTATATGGGAAAGACTGAGTAAGACACATTAGCACTTCATCTAATGTCCTGGGGAGGTATACACAGTGGACAGAGGAGACAAAAGTAACCTCACAAAGTGGAGGTTCCTTGGTCTTGTCAGAATTCAAATTGGGTGTCCTTAATGAGAACTGAGGGGATAATCAAGCCTCATAAAGACACCTACATAATTTATTTTATATTGTAAGTCTTGCAAAACTCCAGATAGACAAGATGTAGATAGCACTAATATACTCCCTCTTTACTTCCAGAGGAGATGTGAATTTGACCTAGGTTAGCAGCTTGACATTATTGTAGAGGAGGCAGCTCTGACCTTATCAGATTCCAACTTAATGAAGTTTCTTGTCATGTGATGATGACACAGTCTTAATCAGAAGTGAATGGGTAGATTGTATAGTGCTCAATCACAATGTCTCCTATGATCTCTGAAGATTGTCATATTGAGTGGCTGGCCATCAACTCAAGAGGAGTGTTAACTCCTTTTTCAGATGCAAGAGGACACAAAAACCAGGATCATAGGAGTCTTGTGGTTCTGGGCACCTGCCTTGCAAGTGCAAGGTCCCGAGTTCAATCCCCAGTCATCACATGCCACAGTGTTGGGCATGGTGGCTCATGTCTGTAATCCCAGGACTCAGGAAGCAAAAGCAGAGAGGTTGTTGAGTTTGAGGCTAAGTTCAAGACTAGCCTGAACTACAAAATGAAACTCTGTCTCAAAAACAAACAAACAACTCTGAGGATAACTCCAGTCAATAACAAAATGAAGATATCACAAAGACTTCAGCAGTCCTTGGGAATGTGCTTATTAATGCTCTAGAGATAAGAGTGGCTTTTTAAGTGATTTTCATGCTGCTCAAGTATCAAATTAAAGAACCACTTTAAAAAAGGCATATATGTTGAAAATTACCAATGAAGAGAAAGAAGCCTGAGACCCTTCTGTGAGCCTATGGGTGCTTGGAGATGTTCTTTTGTTCCCATGTGAAAGAAGCCAAGCCCCAAAACAACTGCTATGATGTCTTCTTCAAGCTGAGTCTCATGTCTGGTGGGACTGGGACTGACAAAGTGAGCAAGCCCAGAATCAGTATCTTGGTACTTGTCCTGGGAGTGATCTTTGTGAAAGATAACTGTGCCACTGAGCACTGATCAGACTGGATCTATTCTGCAAAGGATCACTTCCTCTGTGGTGCATCCTGGGGTCTCATCACCAAAATCCTTAAGGACAAGTACCTGGAGGACCAGCAGGCAGCCAACAGTAACCCAGTGCCTTGTGAACTCCTGTGGGGCGTAAGAGCCCATGCTGAGCCCAGTGAGAGAAGGTTCTGTAATAGTTGTTCAAGTTTCAGAAGAGCAACCTGAGTTCTTTTCAATCTCAGTATGAGGAGGTTCCATTAGAGTAAAAAAAAAGTATTATTTAAATAAATGTAGTTTTATTTTTTAAAAAATATAATTAGTTTCAAAAACTATTGTCTATTTATTTTTTGTTTTGGTACCATAACTTGAATTCAGGACCTTTTGCCTGCTAGGCAGGCACAGTACTGCTGAGCTACATCCTTGGCCCTCTGACATTAATGGAATGCAGTCAAAATATGTAAAACATTTTCAGTTGTTATCTTTCTTATGCCTTTTAGTCTCTTTTTTTGTAAAATAAAATGACCTATACTTGACTTTGTATAGCTATTTTTTTAGAGTTTATGAGAAATAAATCTTACTTAATCACATTGTCTCATTGGCTCAGTATTCTCCAAAGCTGAATTGCACTCTTGCTCTAGGGAAAGCTGTGCATTACCTCTGTGGTTACATGGTCAGTGAAACAACAGCTTTGAAGAGATAATGATACACCTAATATCCACAAGACAAGTAAAAATGTATGATCAAGAACTTCACAACAGTTTCTCAGAGAAATGTATCCCTTAAAGCATAGTGTTTGGAGCTTCCAAAAACTTTTAGTTTTCAGGGGAAGTTAATATTATTTTAAGTCACAGGTTTGTCAGATGGGGCTGCAGGAGTGGTGAGTAGGCCTTAGACTCAAAATGTGTTTATCAGATTTTAAGGCCCAGATACTGTAGTGGAGAATTATTGATCAATATGACCTGTCTATCATGAATAAGCAAGAGAGAAGTTGCAGATATTTTCCTTTATTCTTCAATGTAGGTGAACAGTGCACAGCTGAATATGTTATGCAACTCATCTTCCAGGAGTTTTTGAGAAATGTGGATGAAATCCTCTTGAGATTAGTTGCTGAACATCAAGTGAGAGTTGAGATACATTGCTGTGACCTAGAAGAGGCAGCGCTCACTTCAATCAAAGCAATGTGTTTTGTCCACTACTTGGCATTGAATTCAGGGCCTGCATCCTGAGCTTCATCACAAGCTCTTTTTATTTTTATTTATTTCTATTTGTGAAACAGAATCTCATGAAACGATCACATTACTCAGAACTCATCCCAGAATGATGAAATTAAAAGGTCATAAATCGCTCCTCAAATCAAAGGTAATATTAAACAGATTATCATGAGTATAATTTCATAAGCAATAAATATAGGTTGAAATTTTTGTTGTCATGGAATGAATAAACGTGGGATTTAGATTGAAGGGTAGCTATGAAAGAAGAAAGTGCTTGAATTTTTACATTTAATTCATATAACTGAGGAAGGAACCATACACCTACAGTAAATACTGTATGAAAGCAAAAGCATGAAAGTTTTACGTGCCGAGGAAAATTCCTGTCTGATCTGATAATCTATGACTCATAGAACTCTCTTTTTCAGAGAGCCTATATTTACAACAGACAGAGAATAGAAAAGAAAGATATGGGATCAACATAAACCCATAACTACTCCTCATAAAGACCAAAACTGTCAAGAATTTTCCTTTGCTTTTCATATACTCAAGATAGAAAATAGATAATCAGGATAAGAGAGCTTGTGATTATGTCCCTTCTCACATATCTGGTATAGAAAGACTGGGACTACACATCTTAATGGGGTTCATCTAGAGCACAGCCTGTCACACTTTCTCCCTCAAATGAATCCTGTGTTTCTTTGCTTAGTCCTACTGTCACATATTGTGAATCACTCTATGGCTATGCAAATAAACATCCTGATAGAAATAGGTTTGAGACATATTTTAAAAAGGAAGTCTGAATAAGACTTTGGGTTTATCTACTGGCCTTGTTTAGGCACAGTGCTGCTTCCCCTTACTCAATATTTTCTTGAACAGTGACTGTGCCTCAGGGACTGGCATTTTGTCTACTCTCATTTCTTTTTGCATCACAGCACCCTTCTCTCAGTCATCTCCAGGATGTCCTTCTTCTCCATACTGGATCTTGACCTGCTGACTTTCAGTATACCTATTTTTTCAGGAATTTTCTCACAGCAACAGAAAGAAACTTTATTAAAACCGATGTCATTGGAATGAAAAGGTAAAATAACAACAAAGGTGGTGTTACATGCTTGTAAATCTTAACCTACTGTTTTTGGATCTAAGTTCAAGTCCAGGGACAAGTAGTGCTTTAAGTAGACCCCATCTGATTATTTTTAAAAAGAAAAGATTCTTTAGGTAGTCATGTGCAGTGACACTGGATTCAAACCCAAGGGGTGGGGTAAAGGCAAAATCTCAGTCCCTGTATTGACTATACATAGTCCTTTGCAAAATATAATGAGTGCCTATATTTGGAGACAATGCTCAAAATGAAACACACACACACACACACACACACACACACACACACACACACACACACACACAGAGTTAGGATTATTTTTAAAAGTTTAGATAATTTACAGGAATTATGCTTTCTTGGGAAACTCAATTAGGAAATTGAGAATGTAATTGTTACAAAAATTCAAGTAGTTTTGTCTATTGAGTACCTACTATGCAATTTTAAAGGAAATTGTCATAGCTATTCTATATTCTATAGCTTATATTCTCTTTTCTGGATGTATGGAGAAAATGCAATGCAAGCTACCCTCATAATTATGAATAAACAATGGTCTTTGCCATTGATATACAACTTCAAGTAATAGCTCCCATTTCCAGATCAAGTTTCTAATTATCTTTTTTTTTTTTTTTAAGGTTTTTTGAGACAGGGTCTCGCTTTGTGGTTCAGGCTGGCCCTGAGCTCAGCCTCCAACTCACATCACAGCAATCCTCCTGCCTCTGCCTCCCGAGTGCTGGGATTACAGGCGTGAGCCACCACGCCCGGCACTGGTATGTGGTATTGGTTGCCGCTGGGGTGAGTCTCCACACCCAGTAT
>PVIR01036066.1:0-16048 GCA_004026965.1 Petromus typicus
GAGAAGGGAAAAAAATGAAAATCAAGACATGTTATATAGTGGTACAAATTCTCACTGTTGAATGTGATCATAATTTATGTATAACATGTACCAATAAAATCAAATTTTCAAAGCAGAAGACTTTCAGAACTGCTTCTAACAGAAGCACTCACAATGGGATAAGTGTGTAGAGGAGAGGGGGAGGACTTCAAGGGAGATCAATGGCACCTTGACTTTAATAAATTCTTTTCCAATTTGAACATTCATTGTACTTTTCAATCACACCTTGTATAGAAAGTTTTTGTCCCAAAAAGAGTCATAACCCAAGCCAAGGCTAGAAAGCCCCAGAGGCATTACTAGCGGGCCCCACAGGAAGCCCACACGGCCGCTTGCATAGTTGGTGCAGGTGATTCATTCTCATGACAACTTCAGGACGGAGGGATGAAATGATAACAGTGGTGAGTGATGTGGCACTGCTGGATCTTTGCCACAGGGGAAATGTGAATATAAGAAAGGAATTTAAAAAGATGTAAAGTGGGTGGCTTCAGTTTGCGAGAATCCCTATTGCTCCTAGTCATTCTATACCATGAATCACCCACAGCGATTGTGCCCTAGAGTCGTATTATTTGGAATGGCTAACCTGGGAGTGAAGAAACAGGCTCAGACAGGAAAGGTGAAACCTCAAAGTGTCAGAATGATCAGTCAGAATAAGTAGAAGCTAGAGATTCCACCGATGTAACCTTTCACTGAAGGTGATATTTCAGAAAGATACCTCAGTTATTCATTTTTCATGGATGGAAAGGGGGAGGAGGAGACAAGAGATGAAGAGTAACAGCTGGAAAGTCTATTCCAGAGGTCCAGGTGTACACTCTGTGAGATTCTGAGCAACCAATTGGCAGTGGGGACGGAGGGGAATGGCAGCAAGGGCACTGCAAAGCATGCGACACTAGGGGTTGGCGACTTCAGGCAGGTGGGGGACAGGGCCTCTGGGCCTCCTCCACCTCACCAATGCCATGCTGTTTCTTCCTTTCTGATTGTCAGTTTATTGTTAAGCAAAGCACTCTAAAGCAAGACTTCAATTTTTAAAAAGGACCGGGGCACATTCTATTTTTTCCTGACATAGCAGCTATTCTATTATCTTCCTCCATCTTCTTTTATCATTAAAAACCAACATAATTAAGAGTCAGCTACAATTGGTAGACACTACCATGAAAAAAGGTGCAATACCTCTTCCAAGTTCTACTTCTGTTTTTGAGGAACTCAAAGCCCACATGTCCACAGCTGTCAAATGAGATTGGGCTGGATGATATCAAAGGTCCCTTTCATTTCTTAAGTTTCTCTACAGGTTGTATATTTCCTTAGGACATAAAAATTAATGGAATAGGATATTTCAGTGAAGACTGTTGCCCCTTCCAGGGGTGTGGTTTTCCATTGACGTTTATCATCTCATCGGTATCCACTTTGATCAGAGAGACCTTGATGTTTAAAGGTTGCAATAAATGGCAGAATGTGAATCCAGGGCATGAAAAGATCAGAATAATTTAATGCTGCTTCAGGTAGCTGAATGGGCCAGCAAAAACAGAAGGTAAAACCAAGTCAACAAGCTCAGTGATGGCTGCCATGCCAATACAGGGGTATTTTAGGTGGGTCTTTTAGTAAGAATGGCCCCATTCCCCATCAGATGATGAATGAAGCCAAGAGGACCTATCTACCCGCCCTGAATGCTATGGAAATTCAGATCACTCCATTGTAATCCACTGGAAAAATCCCCTTTTGTGGCATTGAACCCAGATTAAAGTAACAAGGTGAATAGTGGGAGAAGGAAAAATAATATTCACCCGAATGCATTAGCCTGACACTCTAGCAAATCACAGACACAGACACACACATACACAGACGTGCAAAACAACTCGTAGTATTGTCATGAGTGTCACCTTCAATGCAGGAAATACACTTTCGAATCTACAGGAAGTTTCCTTTCTCTCTACTTTCTACCCATTTACTCCTTTAGAAACTATACGTGACTAATCTTTCAGTCTGGGAAATAGTTGTTTTCCTCAGTTGGGCTTTGAGTTCGAAACAGAGTCAATGCCTTGAGTGACAACATACCGACTTAAATTTATACTAAACGGGGAGAGGTTGATCAAATTTTTCTTGAAAATGGAGTACATGGCTAGAAAATTGTCTCTGAAATCAAGAAGAACACTATACAGAAAAGATGACTGCAAAGGGGAGAAGGCAGGCCATACACAATCAGACTTCATTCCATGCATTTTATAAAATCTCATTTACCACATTCTGAAACTAACTATTCTACACTGTCATTGGGAGTCATTTTGTGTTCATAGTTTCTGTTAGTGAATAAAGATTTCTAAACCTTATCATATTTTGGTGTCAGAGAAATCAATCTTACTGCTTTTTTTATTGGTAGAAATAGAATGTAAACAATACTGGAGAAAAGCAAAAAAAGGAAACTGAGGCCAGGCCAACAGTGAGCTGAGGTTGAGTTCCAGCCTTCTATTTTTCTGGGCCTGCTGGGAGAAGCTTCTGTGAGAACCAAAACTCCCATACGAAAAGCTGCAAGAGTCACGACTGTTTAAAACAAAAAAATGAGCCTGCAGATGCACTCCATTTCTGGAGAAATAAATTTGTGGCCATGTTAAGTACTAGAAACAAGTTGACCATTGGACTTGAAGATTTGCTTTGGAAGCAGTCAGTTAAACCTTCTGCACCCCACACACAGAGCTTTATTGTTATTGCTAATTGAAAATCCATAATGTGAAGTAAGCATCTCTTTCGTAAAATCTAGTGTGGTTTGAAAAGCAGCCCGGCTGCATTTTTCTAATGATGCCTTAATGTAAAATTCTCAATAAAAGAGAGAAAAGAACATATTTGTGTCGTGCATTGACAGAAATGATGACTCAAGAGTACTGGGCTTGAATGGATGGGGTCTTCATTTCTCAACTTCGCAGGTATTTTTAGCTACCTTTAAACAGTCATGAAAATTAGCTCAGCATGTGAAAGAAATCAGGTCAAAATTTTAAGGAAAACAGGATGAGAGGAAAAACTGTTTACATGAAATGCATGAGCAATGGGCTAGTCCTGCTTTTCTTGAGACTGCCAATGACTACTATGGTGAAGAGGTGGAGCGCAGAGAAAAATGGACAGCAGTTCACAGGGCATTGTTGTAGTCCACCTGCAACATGTCGCACTGTAAAACACAACTTTATGGCTTAACTACAAGCATATGTTTGGGGTTACTTTTTCCAAAAGGTTACGAATTGCTGATGGAAATGGAAGAATTGGATTTTTGACATTTATTATGAAATATTTCTTGATTTGCAGGACAGCCTCCAAGATGATATAGAAGTCTCCCAGACACCATTGATTTACTCTATTCATGGCACTTTTACACAGGCAGGGTACATAGATTAGGATCAAGAAAGTAATACCAACATACCTAAGTATTGGCTGAATTAAACAATAGTCTATTCAGATCTCCCCATGGTTTCTATATCTATTTTATTTTTTTCCAGGGTTCACTCTAGGACTGCACTGCATTGAGCCATGTCTCCTTATTTGCCTTCAGTCTCTGATGGTTTCTCTTTCTTTGTATTTCATAGTCTTTTTAAAAATTATCTTTATCGGTACACTATGAATACACATGATAATAGCATTCAACATTAAGAGTTTGTACCAGAATATGACATGACTTGATTCTCATTATTTCATAATCTTGACACTCCCTTCAGTGCTGGGCACATGTGTGAGTGTTGGTAAGTGCAGCACTTTATCCGGCCATGGGGCTGGGCAGAGCAGACCCCTTGCCCTGACATCCCCATTGTGCTGCATCTTCACACCTCTGGATCCAGCCTTTTCCCTTCTCAGGCAGTCAACCAGTTTTTCACTTGTGTAGTTTTTGCAAGAATGTCAAAATTTGAATCTTAAAACATGCAGCAATGCTAGTTTCACACTGCAAAATGCATTTAAGCAGCATCTGTTATTCTGAGAATTAGTAGCTATTTCCTTGTCTTGTTGAATAGTATTCCACTGTGTGGATGTGGCATTGTGCTGTGAAGTCACCCCCTGCAGAAGCATTCCTAGTTTATGGCAATTATAAACAATATTAATACACAAATTTACATATGGAGTTTAATGTGAACACATAATGCCTGATTAACTCAGGTAGGTACTTAGGAGTTGGATTTCTGAGTTTTATTGGTAGTGTCTGTCTAATGTTATGAAAAACTTCCAAACTATTTTTCAGAGTAGCCATACCCTACTGAATTCTTATCAGCCATGTGTAAGTGATCTCACTTGTATGTATTCTCTTTGCCATTGGATTTGCCAACTCTTTTTTAAAAAATTATTTTATGGCAATTTTATGTTTATAGAAAAATTATGATGAAGGTAGAGATTTTTTCCAGTACCTTTTAACCTACAGAAATACAACTTCCACACTGTCAAAATTTCACCCTATAGAGGTGCATTACTGAGAGACTGCATTATTATCCCAGGAGTTTGAAAGGAACAGGAAAAGGGGACATTCCTAGAATCTCTGCAGTAAATCCTAGTTTCCTGTGAGCCAAAACAGCACAAGACCAATTAATTAATTACGTACAAAAATGAGGCTTAGAGAAGAAACTGAGCTTTGGGCCTGATCAATGTTGCCCTCCGCAACAAAGATGAAAGATCCCAAGTTTGCCGCACCTTCATTCAGTACATCAGGAGTAACAAATGTAACAAGTCATTCAACAAATGTAACAGGCTACTCAAGGGGCAGTGGATTTTGTACATCCAAGAACAACAAGGAACTTCTGTTGATCAGGAATTTGTCGATCCCCCTGCCATATCTTCAGCTGGTGCAGTCCTGCCCTGGAGCACTACAGAATCACTAGACCATGGAGGTCTTAGCTATAACTGGAGGTGAAAATGGTTATGTCTCAATGCTCCATAGCTAGCTTGTACACAGGAAAACTAGGCCTAGTCATAATTTTAATTGTGAAATGATTATTCTTCAAAATTATATAGAATTGTTCCTGCCAGGAGTTCACAGTTCACATGAGGGTGCAGGCTTGTGTTATGTCCATCATGGTTTAGACAGATGGATAGTGATATATTTCCACCATAGGACTAGCCTCACTGCTGTAAAATTCCACTGTGTTCCAGCCATGCATCATTTTCCTCCTGTCTGCCTACAACTCTAATCTTTTGTCCTTCCTAGAATTTTGCTATTTCTAGAATGTTATATAATTTGAATCACACACTATGTAACTTTTTCAGATTGGCTAGTTTTTTTCAAATGTTTTTTCAAAAATTTGAACCATTCTGATAAATATATAGCAATATTAGTGTTTTCCTAGCTGATGTTAAAAATATTTTTGTGTACTTATCTACCCTCTGTATATCTTCTCTGGTGAAGTATTTGGTCATTTTTTGTCCATTTTAAAATTTTGTTTTAACTATTGAATCCTGAAGTCTTTAAGTATTCTTCATACAATTACTTAACCAGGCATGAGGTTTACAAATTTCCTCCCAGTATATGGGTTATCTTTTCATTCACTGTCCTGGTTTATCTCTAGATGTTCACCCAAAAGCCTCATATGCTCTTGGACTGGGTTTTTTTTTAAATTCAAATCTTTACTGGTACATTAGGATCTCTAATCCTAATTTCTTTTAGGAATCTCCACAATGATTTCCGCAGGGGCTGTATGAGTCTACACTCCCACCAAGAGTGGAGAATAGTTCCTTTTTCTCTGTAGCCTCACCAACTCTTTGTTTGTTTGTTTGTTTTTGTTTTTGTTTTTTGAGACAGGGTCTTGCTTTGTAGTTCAGGCTGGCCCTGAGCTCAGCCACAAACTCACATCACAACAATCCTCTTGCTTCTGCCTCCCAAGTTCTGGAATTACAACCATGAGCCATCACGCCTGGCACTGTGGTATGTGGTACTGGTTGCTGCTGGGCGTGAGTCTCCATGCCCAGTATGGTATGTGGCTACTGGGGATCGAACCTAGGTCCTTGCGCTTGCAAGACAGGTGCCAGAACCACTGAGCCAAATCCGCGGCCTCCTCATCAACTCTTGTTGCTGGCTAATTCTGAAATAACAGCCATGCTTTGTGGAGTGAGATAAGGTCTTAGTGTTTTCATCTGCATCTCTTGCATGACCAGTGATGTTGAGCATTTCTTCATAAGTTTCTTAGCTGTTCTTACTTCTTCCTCTGAAAAGTACCTCTTCATTTCAGATGCCCATTTTTGGATTGAGCCTTTAAATTTGGGGAAGGCTGATTTTTTTAAGCTTCTTATATATTCTAGAGAGTAGCCCTTTGTCTGAGAAACAGCTGGTAAAGATTCTTTCCCATATTGTTGGTTGCCTTTTCATTCTGTTGGTGGTTTCTTTTGCTGTGCAGAAGGTTTTTAATAGAATGAGATGCCATTTGTTGATATCTTCTGCCAGTTCTCATGCTATAGAGGTTTTGTTCATGAAGTGCTTCCCTAAGCCAATGCCATCAAGAGTTTTTCCTAACCTGTTTTGCAGCAGGACTGGCTTTTTTGGAAGGTGATTGAATTATAGGGACCTATAACTGACTCCTTATTAGGGGGTTGGGAATAGTTTAGGAGGTCCTCTGTGGGGTGACCTGGAAGGGTACCTGTCCCTGGTAGCTTTTTTCCCCTCTCTACATTCTGGTCCACGACCTAACCATTTTTCCTTCATCCAGATCCATCCGTGCCATTTCTATTACTGAGTTTGTGGGATATGGACTGAAACTTCTTAAACATGACCTGAAATAACCCTCTTCTCCTTTAAGATGTTGGTTTGTCCCAGCAATGAGGAAAGTGATTCAGACACTCCCTTAACAATATCTCTTACAGAGAAAATTTTCCATCTTTAAAAACACAATTTTCTCATTATTATTGGTTGACTTTATTTAGATGTTGTATTTAAAGTCTCATCACTGAACAAATTCTCTCCTAAGTTTTCTTTCAGGAGATTTAAAGTCTTATCTACAAAGTATAATTTGGTTGTTGAAGTTTATTTGTTTACTTTTACTCATAGATATTCAACTGTTCCAGCCTTATTTGTTGAAGTAATGAATCCTTTCATGTCTGTCTGCAAATCAGTAGGCAATGTATGTGTGGTTCTACTTCTGAGTTCTGAGTTCTGCTTCATGCTTTTTGTGTCTTCTTCTTTACCAGTACAATGCTTTCTTGATTCAATTGCTTTACGTTGACTTGAAATTAAGAAGTGTAAGTGCTCCCTCTTTGCTCTTCTTTTCCAGAATAGTATTGGCTTTTTATTTCCTTTCACTTTCTATATAAATGTTAGAATCAGCTTGTTCATGCCTATAGAAGTTTTTTCAAGACTTTGATTAGAAATGCCTTGCATCTATATGGTTATAATCTTAATATTGGATCTTAAAATTCATGAACACATTTTATTTCTCTAAAGGGTTTAAGGGCTTAAGGAGTGTGAAATTGGAAAAAAAATAATGCATATAAAAGGCTAAGGGGTATAAAACTTCAGGGGATGAATGATAACCTGAAAATTTTGATTTTCTGCAGCTATAAATTTGTCCTGAAGGTTTCTAGAAAATTTATGGTTGTGACATGCTAGTGTTTGGTTGTCTAAGCTAGTACGAGTGGTTCTCTGAAGTAGGGTGTACTCCACTTCATAGAAAGGAAAAAGTGACATTCGAGGAAGTTAGATGAACAAATGCTGTTGAGGGTGTGGGGCGAAGGGAACACTTCTACACTGTCAAGGGGAATGTATAACTAGTGTGTACTAGTATTAACTGGTATAACCACAGTGAAAACCAGTGCAGAGATTCTCAAATAATTAAAACTAGAAACTTAATTGTACTCATCTATTCCTCTTCTAGGTAGCCCCTCAAAAAAGTCTTATCATCAGCTTATCACGATGATGGCTGTCATTGTGTGTGTGTGTGTATATATATATATATATATATATATATATATATATGTATATATATATATGTATATATTTAATATATATAATACATAAATAGGAAGGAGTTTTTTTTCTGCAGTACCAGGGATCAAACTCAGGCCCTTGTGCTTCCAAGGTAGGTGCAGTGTCACTTGAGCTAAATCCCCAATCCAGGGAGATATGTTTTCAAATGGATGGGATAACAGGAAGTACAGGAAGAGGTGGGAAGGGGATTAAAAAAGAAAATTCAGAGAAAAAATATCAAAATAGAGATTTTACAATGATAAGAAACCCAAAAGATGGAAGGAGCAGAGAGGGAGGGGAAGAGAGATATAGGGGATGAAAAAGAGAAAGAAGAATTAAGATATGTTATATACATGTACCTGCTCTCCATGATAAATGTGATCACTCTGTAACCACATTTGTAGTGTGAACATTTTCCAGTAAATGTTTTAAAAATTTAAAACATAGGTGATTTGAAAAAGAACAATATAGCAGAGGTGCTTTTGTTGAGGCCTTGATTTGGCTAATCTCAAAATCTGTTCTTTGTCTTAACTAGAAGTCTTCATTTTTCTTTTGGAATAATATCTTTAAGAATTTAGGGGGGGCGGGGAGTTAGCTCAGTGGTTCTGGTGCCTGTCTTGCAAGCGCAAGGACCTGGGTTCGATCCCCGGTAACCACATACCATACTGGGTGTGGAGACTCACGCCCAGCAGCAACTAGTACCACATACCACAGTGCCGGGCGTGGTGGCTCACCCCTGTAATCCCAGCACTCGGGAGCAGAGGCAGGAGGATTGCTGTGATGTGAGTTTGAGGCTGAGCTCAGGGCCAGCCTGAACCACAAAGCAAGACCTTGTCTCAAAAAAAAAAAAAAAAAGAATTTAGGGGGGAAGGAAAGGAAACACAAGAAAAAAAGGTAAAATATAATGAAAAATGGAAACAAAGCTTTTGTACATAAGGAGGGAAGAGTGGTCCAAGGGATTGGGAACTGAGAACAAAGAAATAAGATATATCACATACAAATACAAATTCTGTATGATGATGGCTGTCATTGTGTATATGTAAAATGTGCCAATAAAATTTTTGATTCAAAAAATAAAAATAATTTTTGAGTGATTAGCTTTTTTAAAAAAAATTCACATCCTTATTGTTGCATTATGAATACTCATCATCATTGCATTCAACATTGGGAGTTTGTACTAGAATATAACATGACTTGATTCTCATTTTTCCCCTTTCCCCCCACCCTGCAACCCCCGCCCTCTGTATACATAAGCTTTGTTTCTTTTTTTCTTTATTACTATCACATTCTTTTTCCCCTTGTTATTTACCCCCACACCCTCTTTCCTTTTAAATATTTTTTTATTTCACAATATCAACTACACACACTACAACTCATTTGCAACTTCATTTTTTCATTAAGAGAAAAGATACGATATTTACACATCTGTGACATATTTATGATTAGTCTTTAGTCTATTGAGAGAGTGACATTTCTGGTAGAATAATCATACAAATAACACATGACAACTGCAATTTCCTTTTTATTGTTCCAATAATTGCTGTCAACTCCAAATAATATTAGTATCTCAAAGAGTTATTCATGCCCTTATATTATCAGAACACATTAACATGCTAACATGCTATCTACTTATGAAGCAATTAATAGGTAGTCTTTTTAGTTTCTTATTTGGACTGGGAAAATGATATATGTTTCTAATATTGAGAACTAAATAGGGTAAAAATAGAGTATTTTTAATTCTCAAATCATAATATAAACTCCCTGCAGGCAAAGGTTTGATTTGATTTTTCCTTTTGCTGGTGAAGTGCCTATCACTGGGACTGAACTGGCATTTAAGTTGTTTCCATTTTATTGCTAGTAGAGAAGCATGTTGTGGTGAAGCTTCCTGCCAGTGTCTTGAGTGCATGCGCACAGACTTCTACAGAGTAAATACTTTGAAGTACAATTCCTGAGATCTCAGGCATACAGATTTTATACTTCTTAGATATTGTAAAATTCTTAAAGTAAATTGCACCAATTTACACTCTTTTTAAAAAAATTTAAATCTTTCCTGGTACATTATGAATATACATACGCCAATTTACACTCTTAATAATATGAAAGACACTTTCTATGTGTTCTCATCCTCGATAAATTTAATTTAATTTGTACTTAAATTTGTATTTGTAAATGCTGTAACAGGTTAATAAGTCTGATCATCTTATTCAGTGCTGATCTGCTGTTTAGATTATTAGGTGTTCTCTTATATTGTCTATGCTTACTTTTTTGTTATAATCTCATTATTTTCCCCCCTTCACCTTATTTTACTTTGAGCATTTTCTATTTCACAATATATAACATATGATTCTAGGACTAATTTACATCTTCATTTTCTCATACCAGAGAAAAGATGCGATATCTATCTGTGACCTATTTATTTCACTTATGAGGATATCCTCAAGGTATGGTCATTTAAGTAGAACTGATTCGAACCTTTCATTTTTATGGCAGAGTAATACTCCATTCTGTAGAAGAACCACAGCTTTTTTATCCAGTCTCCAGTTGATGGACACTTGGGTTGTTTCCAAGATGTAGCAATCACAAATTGGGCTGCTATAAACATAGGTGCACATATGTCACTGTGATATGAGTCTTTTAATTCTTGTGTGTATATACCTAGCAGGGCAATGGCTGGATCAAATGGGACCTCCAATCCTAGTTTTTTGAGGAATCTCCAAACTGATCTCCACAGGAGTTGTACAAGTCTACAGTCCCACCAACAGTGGAGAAGGGTTCCTTCTTCTCCGCAGCCTCGTCAACATTTGCTGTTGGCTGAATCTGAAATGGCAGCCATTCTATGTGGAGTGAGATGAAATTTCAGTGTTGTTTTCATCTGCATCTCTCGAATGACTAATGATGTTGAGCTTTTCTTCATATGCTTCTTAGCTGCTCTTACTTCTTCCTCTGAAAAATATCTGTTCATTTCAAATGCCCATTTTTGAATTGGGTCTTTAAATTTGGGTGGGCTGATTTTTTTGAGCTCTTTATATATTCTAGATAGTAGCCCTTTGTCTGAGGAACAGCTGGTAAAGATTTTTTCCCACATTGTTGGTTGCCTTTTTGCTCTGTTGGTGATTTCCTTTGCTGTGCAGAAGCTTTTTAAAAGAATGAGGTCCCATTTGTTGATTTCTTCAGCCAATTCCTGTGCTACAGAGGTTTTGTTCATGAAGTCTTTCCCTAAGCCAATGTCTTCAAGAGTTTTACCTAACCTGTTTTGCAGAAGGTTTGGAGTGTCTGTTTTAATATTTATGTCTCTTATCTGCTTTGATTTTAGCTTGGTACATGGTGAAAGAGTTAGATCTAGTTTTAGTCTTTGGCAAGTTAGAGCCCAGTTTTTCCAGAACCATTTGTTAAAGAGGCTATCTGTCCTCCACTGACGATTTTTGGCTCCTTTGTCAAAGATGAGGTGGCTCAGTGTATCTGGAGTAGTTTCTGGATCTTCTAGTCTACTCCATTGATCCTCAGGTCTGTTACTTTGCCAGTACCATGCAGTTTTTTTTTATCATGGTGGCTTTATAGTATAGTTTCAGGTTCAGAGTTGTAATACCCCCCACCATGTCCCTGTTGCTTAGAATTGCTTTGGCTATTCTAGGTCTTTTGTGGTTCCAGATGAAAGTTTGGATTTTTTTCTCTAGATCTGTGAAATAATCTGTTGGGATTTCAATCAGGATTGTATTTAATGTGTAAAGTAGTTTTGGGAGTATAGCCATTTTGACAATATTGGTTCTTCCTACCCATGAGCGAGGTATGTCTTTCCAGTTTTTGATATCATCTTCTATCTCCTTTTTCAGAGTGCCATAGTTTTCAGAGTAGAGGTCTTTCACCTCCTTTGTTATATTGATTGCTATTGTGAAAGGGACTGACTCCCCAATTTTTATCTCAGTGGTTCTACTGTTTGTGTATATGAAGGCATTAATTTTTGAACATTGACCTTGTAACCAGCTACGGGGCTAAAATTGGTGATTAGGTCCAGCAGTTTTTTAACTGAGTTTTTAGGATCCTCTAGATCCTAAACCAAAACTGAGATTGTGTAAGGGCCACTCAAGATCCAAGGAGAACAACCAAGGAAGTAGTCATCTCCTAAAGGTTTGAAATATTAAGAATAAAGAGACTTGGATTAAACATTTTCCATATAGGAAACCAGGAATTAAATTTAAAAATTCAGAAACAATAAAAAATAGAAATGGAAAACAATTCAAAACCTAGACACAAAGATCATCACACAGCAGAATACAAGAAAAATAGAGCAAACTAAAGTTCAACTACCAGAACTCTTTGAGTGGGTAACAAAAGAGGATCTAGTAAAGTGGAAATGAGAAATAACTTTTCAGATAAAAGCAGAGATAGTGTCCAAAATGGAGTACTTGATTAATAACACTAAAGGGTAGATCTGGAACATGATGGAATATTGATTATGAAAATAATGGAATATGTTAAACAGTTTCAAACAGATTTTCAGGAGATGAAACATTCAAATGAAATTTTTCAAAATAGGATGAATGAATGCCCAAATATCAGACATAGAAGATAGGATTGCAGCCAGTGAACAGGAAAGGATTAACTTATGTAAAATGGCAAGGGACCTGAGAAATCCAGAAACTGCTAGATGATGCAAAGAACAACACAGGATTGACTGGAGTAAGTGACGAAATAAGAGACTGTGCAAAAGATATAAAATAAGCTGTTTACAGATATAATGGCAGAAAACTTCACAGAAAAAGGAAAATACTTTGATATTCAAGTAAGTGAGGCATGTAGGACTCCAAATGCTTGAGATCTAAAAAATCTACATATAGGCATATAATTATCAAGATTACAGAAACTCAACAGAAAATAAAATATTTAAAGCAATTAAAGAAAAGAAATAGATCCCATACAATCTTAACACTCCAAAATCAGTAGCCTTTGTATACACAATGGACTCCCTGAAAATCAGTGAATCAATTCCTTTCTCAACAGCATCCCCAAAATTAAATATCTAAGAATTAATCTACCAAAGGAGGTGTAAGATCTCTATTCTGAAAATTACAGGTCTCTGAAAAGGGAGATTGAAAAGAATATCAGAAAATGGAAAGACATTGTTTGTCCTTGTGTAGGAAAAACCAAAATCATCAAAATGGCCATATTACAAAACTATTATATAGCCTCAATGCAATCCCGACTGAAAGTGAAAGAGCATATTTTACAGAGCTAGAGAAAATAATCTAAAAATTCATCTGGAACCACAAGAGACCTAGAATAGCAAAAGCAATCCTAGGCAACAAGGGTATGACAGGGATATCACAATCCCCAACTTGAAACTATATTACAAAGGTACTGTGATAAAATAGCATAGTACAGGCAAAGAAACAGATCTGAGGATTACTGGAACAGACTAAAAGATCCAGAAACAACCCCAGATATACTAAGCCACCTCATTATTGAGTAAGGAGCCAAACACCCTCAACAGAGGAAAACAGCCTCTTTTACAAATGTGTAAAACAAAAACAAAACAAAAAACTGGGTTCCAACTTGACAAAGATTAAAGCTATATCTAATTCTTTCTCCATGCACCAAACTAAAATCAAAGTGGATTAGACCTAAACATTAAAACAGAAACACTAAACTTGCTGGAAAATAGGTTAGGTAGAACTCTGGAAGACATTAGCATAGGTAAACACTCTATCAACAAAACCTCAGCAGCATGAGAACTATCAGAAAAAAATCAACAACTGAGATCTTATCTTACTAAAAAGCTTCTACATGCAAGAGAAACTACCAACAAAGTTAAATGACAACTTATAATATGGGGAAAAATTTATTAGGTGTTTCTCAGACAAAGGATCAATATCTAGAGAATGTAAAAAGTAAAAAAAAAAAAAATCAGCCCCTCAAGATTTAAAGACCCAATCCAAAAATGGGTGTCTGAGATGAACAGATATTTTTCAGAAGAAGTAAAAGCATCTAAAAAACATATGAAGAAATATTCAATATCACTGGTCACTGGAGAGGTGCAGATGAAAAAAACACTGAGATTCCATCTCATTCCACAAAGAATGGCTGCTATCAAGAAATCAACAGCAAGGGGCTGGGGATATAGCTCAGTGGTTCCAGCAACTGTCTTGCAAGCTCAAGGACCAGGGTTTGATCCCCGGTAACCACATACCATACTGGGCATGGAGACTCAGGCCCAGCAGCAACCAGTACCACATACCACAGTGCCAGGCGTGGTGGCTCACACCTGTAATCCCAGCACTCAGGAGGCAGAGGCAAGAGGATTGCTGTGATGAGTTTGAGGCTGAGCTCAAGGCCAGCCTGTGAACCACAAAGTGAGACCCTGTCTCAAAAAAAAAAAAAAAAAGAAAGAAATCAACAGCAAATGCTGGTGAGGCTGTGGGGAGAAAGGAACCCTTCTCCACTGTTGGTGGGAATGTAAACTGGTACAGCCTCTAAGGAGATCAGTGTATAGATTCCTTAAAAACAGTACTTGAGGTCCCATTTGACCCTTTTATTCCCTTGCTAGGTATCTAGACAAAAAATTTAATAGGATCACACCACAGTGACATTTGTGCACTCATATTCATAGCAGCTCAGTGGGTAATAGCTAAATCTTGGAAATAGCCCAAATACCCATCAACAGGAGACTAAATAAAGAAGATTTTTTTTTTAATGGAGCACTACTCAGTCATATAAAATGATAATTTGAGTCATTTATATGCAAATGAATGTATCTTAAGGACATATTTATAAGTGAAATAAATAGGACATAGATATATAAATACTATATCTTTTCTGTATTATGAAAAACTGAAGGTATAAATGAGTGCCAAAATGTATGATAGGTAACATGAAATAGGAAGAATATATCCAAAAGGAAAAGGGGAAGGGCAGGTGGGGGAAAGGAAAGAAGGGAAAGAAAAAAGTTGGTAGTTAAAAAAGAAAAAGGAAGCAAAGCTCATGTAAATGGGTAGGGATTATAGAGAGTGCAAGGAAATAGGAAAAAATGAGAATCAAGATGTATCGTGCACAGTACAAATTCTCAGTGTTGAATGTGATCATAATGTGTATATAAAGTGTACCAATAAAATAATTTTTTAAATACAATAAAAATATCTTTACTCTTACTTACCTCCTGATTGATAGTTTAATATTTGAAAAATAGCTTTCCAACATTCTTTGGCTTCTAATGTTGCTGATGAAAAGTTCACTTTTTCATGAAATTTATCTTTCTTAATGATTTTAGAATTTTTTGTCTAATTTTTTTTCATTTTCTTTTACTTCTGTACTTTTATCCATTTGGACCTAAAATGTCTTTTGTGTAATCTAGAAGTTTATGCCTTCTATAAATGACTAAACATTCTTCACCATTATATTGGTCTGAAAATGGAAAATCGTGGTAGCAGTCAAATTATGACTACAAAACAGGCAGTTCAAGAATACAAATAGGTCACATTTTTTAATCTTTATTGGTACATTAAATATACACATCATGATTGCACTCCATAATGGGGATTTGTACCAGTATAAGACACAACTTAATTCTCATTTTTTCCCATAGCCCTACCCACCCTACCACCCCCTATATACATAAAATTTGTTTCCTTACTTTTTTGTTACTATCTCAACATTGTCCCCTTTCACCTTATTTTACATTGAGCATTTTCTATTTCACAATATATAACATACAATTCTAGGACTCATTTACATCTTCATTTTCTCATACCAGAGAAAAGATGCGAAACTGAACAAATAGGTCACATTTAACAGTATCTAGAATACATTTTTTTGGCAGCAGGAGAAAAGGAAATAGGCTGTTCAAAGGTCAACAGATGTGTTTTTAAATTTTTAAATGAAGTATTATTCAACTATAAGAATGATAAAGCCATTTCTAGCTAAATGCATGCACCTCGGGGCCATACTCATAAGTCAAATAAATGAGGCACTCATATGTAAACATCATACCATTTCTCTACTGTAAGAAACTGAAAGTGTAAATGAGGTCCAAAATATATGCTAAGTACTGTTAAATAGGAAGAAAATGTTCAAAGGGAAAAGGTAACTGGGTGGAGGCAGTGGAAAGCA
>PVIR01036067.1:0-16043 GCA_004026965.1 Petromus typicus
ATCTCTGCCTTATCTTCATATCATACACAGTCATATGAAAATTTTGCAGATGATATATATGTGGCCCACTATTAAACACAGTGGGGTTTGGGGATTTCTTTTTACAACATGACTTAATGTTCTCAGAACAATTCTTACTCATGAAAAACTGACATAAAAAACACTACATGGGCCACATTTCTTAATAAACCAAGCAGTCTGGGCTCGCTGCTCCTGGTATAAATAACTGCACAACTAATTCCAAATCTCTCTCTGAGATCACATTTAAGAGAAAAAATTGTGTGTGTGTGTGTGTGTGTGTGTGTGTGTGTGTGTGTGTGTATCTGTGTGTGTGTGTGTATGTGTTCTGGAAATAAAATCCATAGCCTTCTACATGCTAAGCATACATCTATCAGCTAAAAACACATCTATCAGCATCTATCACTGAGCAATAAATTCCTGCCCCCCTTTGTATCTTATAACATTACATTTTATATAATAAAGAGAGCTGTGCCAACACATTTTTCTTTTGCATTAACACTCAAAAGCTTGGAGCTGATCTTCATAAGCAAATGAAACAGGAGTACACATGCTAGTTAGTTTCCTCTTTTTTCTACCCTGTTCCATCCAGGTACCCACCTTTTGGATGGTGCCACCCACAGTGAGGGTTTCACCTCCATCAGTTTGCTGTCCCCCATGCCAATCATATCTTCAAACACTTTCACGGACAAAACCAGAACTGTGCTTTCACAGTTTTCTAGGCATCTCCCAATCCAATCGGATTGATAATCAAGATTAACCATGAAATCTATATAAAATTATAATCAAACTATAAAGAATATCTCCCCAGTGAAGATATAGCCACTTTCAGAAAAAAAGTCACTGAAAAAGAGACAATGACGCAAATAAATTATTTAAACCAAAAAAAAAAAAAACTCTCACTTCATAAAAGACCTTGGCACATGCCTAGCTCATGTACCCAAGAGAAATGAGTTGTAAATCACAGGATTTGTTGCTGCTGGTCACAGTCCTGCTCTCAGAACCTAGCACAGTCTTCTAGAATGTCATAGCCAATCACATAAAGTTAACATGTAATAATAGCCTGTATCTATTGGAGCATTCAGTGAACAAAGTACTACTCTGCCACTCATTTATGAAACTCTCTCAACAGCTCTGGCAGTAGCATACATTTTTATCACCTGTTTTTCTAATTAGAAACTAAGTCATACAAAAATTAAGTAAACTCACCCAAAACCAGAGTTCATAGGAGCTGGTGTATGAATTTTCCTAAAATTTGCATTCCTTTCATTGGTAGTTGATGCTAACTGAAGTTAATGCAGGTGTTGTTTGTTTCAATTTGATCTAAAACAGCTACCACAGAGCCTCTAAAGTGCGGTCTGTGTTCTATCTCACATGCAATTGTGGTCATGTCATTAACTGACCTTATTTTATGTCAGGAGTCCCCAAAACTTGCATTCTACAGAAGAAATGCAAGACAGTTCACTCTGGTGCAAGAAGAAAATATTTTCATTTATAGATCTATTTATGTTGTCTATAAAATTAAAAAGAGAATTAAACTCTTAGGGCCAGGCCTTAAAAGACACTACCATTTCTGTTATCAAACTCTTAGAACATTTCCATTACCATGTGAAGAACTCCAAGCTAGGCCACTTGAAGATGTGAGACCACATGATGAGAGCAGCCCATCTGATGGCCAATATAAAACACTAAATATGTGAAAGAGGCCATCTTTGATCATTCAGCCCATCTGGGCCACCAGCTGATGTGTTAGCACAAGAATAAGCCCCTCTATGACTGATAAAAGAACCACTCAGCCAATCTTAACCCAAGTTGCTGAACCACAGAATCATAAGGAAATAAAAAACATATTTGTTCATTTATTCATTTACTTATTTTTGTGAGATATGGTCTTCTATGTAGTCCAGGTTGGCCGTAAACACATGGTAATCTTCCTGCCTTAGCATCCTGATGTCAGGATAAGATGTATGTGCCACCATGTCCAGCTTAAAGTCATTATCTAAAAACACCAAATTATAGAATACTTGTTATACAGTAATAGCCAAATAATACAGTTTTTAATCATCACTGTTATTCTGTTTGATACTCTTCTCAATTCCATTAGATAAGCATGATTGATAATACCATCCTTTCATCAGACTGTACTTCTGTCTGTCAGAGTCAAATGAGATATGTGGATAAGATTCATATGGATGTAGAAACATTGCACTTCATGGGTATACTTATTTTCTGTTTTTAAAAATTCAGAACTTTGCAAATATTACTACCCAGAAAAAGAGTATATAGTTTATAAATAACTGCTTGAACATTAGGGATGCATGCTGAAAAAGTGTTTTCTAGATAGAGATACGACTTCAAAAAGTTTATAAACAATGGTTTTAAGTAAGCTAGTACAAGAATCTATAAACACCACTAGCTTATGCTAAACAAGTAGAACATTTAGTCCATCTATCAGATCTGAACTATAAAATCTGCAGTACCAAAAAATAAAAAAGAATTTCAAAAAATGACAAAATACCCATATTTACTCCAGAAAATGAAAAAAAAACTTCACAATGTAATTGTCTTTCTTTGAAGAATTAGACATAATAGTTTAAAATTCAAATTATATAGTTTTTAAAGTATGAATAAAATATTTCAGTATGGAAGGAATGCATTTTGTAAAAGTAGAATAGATTAATTTAAATTATACCCTAGCGGACATTTCACTACTTAGGTTTATATATGATTGCATCTGGAAAACATCACTCTTCTAAATAGGAAAATTATGCAATATATATTGTAAGTGAATTATTTTACTTTTTTCACCAGCATGGAAATCTCAATATAACTCTTCTGCCATATATATTATATAGAACAAAAAATATCATTGGTCCCTAAAATTCCATATACTATACTATAACAGGAATAAAAATGAGGTGCTTTTTTAGGTGGGATTCACTAGGAATAAAATTCCACCATGTACTCAAATCAAGTGAACAAGAGAAAGTCATTAGAACCCAGTTCTGTGATCAACTAACCAGACATTTTACATTGTTGTATCTTCAAGGATTATAAATACTATATGAATTAATACATATTGGGATACTATCTAGCACATAAAAATACTCACACCAAGTTACAAATTATGAGGGAAGGAATGCCAATAAGGTTGCAACACCTCTGCTGTAATGAAGATGAGAGTCTAGAGAGTAAGACAGATATTAATCAAATGGTCCCAGAAACAATAAGTTGATTGTATTATGGTTATAAGTATTAATAAGAGAATTTCCTCCCTTAGGATGCTTCCCACACTTCTGCTCCAAAATATTTGCTGCAATTTTTCTCATACAATTCAAGAAAGAAGTCTTCTAAGCCCAAACTGGGATGGAAGACCATGAAAGTTCTTTGCTCATCTGTCAGCAGTTTGACTTTTGCAACAAACTGCCTGAAAGTTCTAATTGCCTGCTCCCAAGTCCACAGTGTATAGCGAAGGGAGAATGTGATCCACCAGCAGCTCTGCCTCCGTGCTGCGTTGCTATAGCAAGGATGCCCTTTATTGATCAGACCTGCCTAGAGTCATGCAACTCCCCAGCCTGCTGCTGAGCTCCCCCAGGGGCAGTTGGCAGGCAGCAGTGTCTCTCTGGACTAATGCTGATCCCCAGCTTTTGTCTTCTCTCTTGCCCTAAACATGTGAATTCTTCCTGAAACACACACAGGCGCGCACGCGCGCGCGCACACACACACACACACACACACACACACACACACACGCACGCACACACACACAGAGAAAGAGAGAGTAAAAAACAAAAGCACCTAATGCTTCTCTGTAGTGTCTTGTCATTCACACACTAATTTGAAGTCATAGATCAAAAACTAGGGAGACACATGAGGGAAAAAAGATCTGAAGACTCCTCCTTCTCTAACGCAGTGCTGAAGTCCACATCAGCAGCCAAAAGATCCAACATTTTCTCTAGAGAATCTCTCTCCTGCTCTTCAATTTCACCACTTTCCCGAATCTCTCCATCTTACCAAAATTTTATTATAGGAAGTTTGGCACTGAATCTTAGGTGAAATGTAATGTATCTGCAGCAAATGAGAAGGCCAGTGTTGTAAGAGGGCTCGTTAAATGCTCACAGGGCTAGTTAATAACTGCATCTCAGAGACACACCCAGTTTCTTGTTTCCTATCTTTTAGGACCCTCAGAAAAAGGGGAGCCAGAAGATATTTCCATATTGGCTATCCTTTTGTTCCCCTAAAAATAAGGAATTAACATTTTTCTTGCTTCCTTGGAAACTCCACATGTCACTGAAAAGTTAGGTTTATCTACTGAACACTCCCCCCGTCTCCTAGCCTACCTCTACTTGCCTGTGTCGAGGACTGGGGTTATTTGTGAGATAGTTTAGACAGATTAGTCACATCACTAAATAAAAACTAGATAGAATTGTGAGGTTTGTTCAAGGCAATATTACTTAAGCCATAAAGGGGGAAAAAGTTCTAGTATATATAGTTGATATTGTGAAAATGAAAATATTTAAAAGGAAAGAGGGTGTAGGGGTAAATGATGAGGGGGAAAAGAATATGATAGTAATTTTTTTAAAAAGGAAACAAAACTTATGTATATAGGGGGTGAGGGTTGCAAGGTGGGTGGGGGTAGGGGAAAAATGAGAATCAAGTCATGTCACATTCTGGTACAAACTCTCAATATTGAAGGTGATGATGATGTGTATTCATAATGTATCAATAAAGATTTAAATAAAAATTGAAAAAAAAGAAAGAAAAGATTTCCTTGCCCTCTATCCCAGACAATCACTAATCAATCCCTTTTCTTTCAAGTCTGGAGTTAGCAGGGAGCTCCACCTTAAGACATGCTTCAGACAGATATTACCTATTGACAGAGTCAACATAGTAAGGGGGCATTTGGAAAGGTCCCTTTGGGCAAGGTACATTTTGGATAAGACTTAGATGAAATGAAAAAAGACACACAAACAGCTGGAGGAATGGTGTTCTAGTTGGAAGGAAGAGCACATTAAAAAGTAGTAAGTATAAAATGATGCTGACGTACTCCAGGGACTGGGGGAGGACAAGTGTCACAGTACTGTTATGAGCACGGTGAGAAGCAGCAGGCGATGAATATGGAGGATCATTTCTAATTATTCTATCACCTCCTCATTGCTAACTCTAGTGTGAATTAGTTACTACACTGTTATGTAGATAATAATACGAAGAAGAACAAAAGTACAAGCAATTCTTCCAGAGCCTATAGGTTTAAAAAAATCATTAATGTATGCTGGGTATAGGAGCCTTGCGTAGAACATAACTTGATTATTTCCACCTCTCCAAACCCACCTTGCCCTTATTTCAATCCTCTTCTCTAAGAGCCTCCCTTCTGCATTCAGGATCTCTCTCCCTCTCTCATCCCATGAATGAGAGAAAACATGTATTATATATCTGCTTTAAATAGATAACCTTCAGCTCCATCTATTTTCTGAAGACAACACAATTTTGCTCTTTTTATGACTAACTGATATTCAAATATATATATATGAATATTAAATGTCACATATACATAGAGATAGCTAGCTAGCTAGATAGATAGATAGATAGTTAGATAGATAGATAGATAGATAGACAGACAGACAGATGAATAACACATTTCCTCATTCCAGTCCTAGAAGTCAACATCAAGAATACAAAAAGCAGTAAATGCTGGTGAAGGTGCTGGGGAAAGGTACCAAGAGGAAAACCTGAAACCTGCCTCACTTCTGTCCCTAATCATGATGGTGTGGGTTTCCTGCAGAAGCAGAGGTATTAGCCTGGGAACTGAACCCCCCAAACCTCACGTGAGGAATCTCTCTGTCACCTACCCCAACTGCAGCAGGACACTTTAGGAAGGAGGTTCCCTGTGGGGTTTTTTAATTAGTACATGTTTGTGCCATAGAATGCACATGTCCATCACAGAGAATTGTACATGTTCATGTGGCATCTTAATCCTTTTTTCTTCTTTTCCTTCCCCTTCCTCTCTTTCTTTCTATACCTAGGTCCCCTTCCCATCTGTAAAGCACCTACCCCCATTTCCTATCATCTGTCTTTGATTTTGCTCTTTAAATTATTCATGCTTTGGCTTTCACAGATGTGATATTTACTTTCCTGTGTATAGTTTATTTCACTTAGCATTATAGTCTTAAGGAGGAAGGAGATCCTGGGGCCTCCTGGACACATAGGTTACTCTAATCTAACAAGATGAACTCTTTGTGCCAGGTCCCATGTACCCCTCTTCCATTCTACCCCCCTGCCAAGTCTCACACTGTAATGATCATATCTGGATAAAGATAATTAGACCCGGAATAACTCCTGACCCATAGAAAGGCGACAGATAAACTCACTGAACCGACAGTTTCCCTCTCTGTCTCTGTCTGTCTCTGTCTCTCTCCTCTATCCACAAAAAGAGAATCATTCATCTGTGTTTGAATGGGCTTGTTGAGGGCGAGTGAGACTGAGGTGGCCTTCAGACCATGTGCACGTGGACAGAGCTGGAGCAGAGAGAGAAGCAATAGTGAGATTCCATGACCAGTGAGAGACAAAAAGGTGTCCCTCCGTTTGTGGATTTCTCTGAGCACCCTGACTGGTACTTCACTTCCTAAATAACACAAGATAGTCAACGGCAAATAAAACCTCCACTTTCATTCTCTCTGTTCCAGTTTCTGGGTTTTGCAATCAATCTCTGCCTGCACGGGGAGCTGAGGTTGAAGACAACCTGCACCTGCTTCTCGGTTCTCGTTAGTTACCCGGAGCACAAGTAAGAGGTGTTTTCATTCATCCCCCCAAGCCGGGCAGCAAAGTCACAGAAACTTGGAATGAATGGTAAACACAGGGAGAGCAGCGTGAGTCGAGACAGCGCTCCCCTCCCATGCTGAGCGCTGGGCTCGTCAAGTCAGCGAGGCCCTGAACGGAGCAGGGCAATCTCAACTCACTGCTCCTCCTGAAATTTGCCCTTGAGAGATGGCGCTCTTCCCAGAGCTGTCAATCTTCCAGTATTCATGATCCTGAAAATCAATTTAACAGAACATTTTACAGTAACTTTTTCAAAACTTTGCACGTAGATAAAAAAGAGAAAAGGAGGAAAGTACTAATTGCTCTTTAGAGCTTCAGATGATTTTCAGTCCAGAAATTCAAAGTACTTGATGAACTCTCATTTCACACAACCTTGCTTCACCCCTCCATGGGAACAGATCGGTATTGTTGAATTCATTTCACAATATGGAGGAATCCAGGTCCTTCTCAAGAAAGAAGAGAATATCATCAATTCCAGATTTCTACTTCAAGAGGAATCAAGAATCTGTGTGGCTCACTGAAGTCACAGACCTTCTAAGTGCCACAGCCTGAGACACCTTGTCTCACACACACACACACACACACACACACACACACACACACACATCCTTTGCTGATATTCTACCCCAGGTGTGGAATCACAAGTCTTCTCTATAGTCTAAACACAAACAGGTGCCTGAGAACTCCTGACTCTCAAATTCTAGAAAGAAAAGATTCATGCAGCCCAGCTTCATTTTCTAATAATAGGAAGGAAATCTGCATGATTTGGGTGAGTGTTCACTCCTGGAAAAACTGCTATGGACATACGACTGGACACATCACAGGGTCACGTGCATGGCCAGTGCAAGCAGAGGATGCCAAGGATGATGATTAGCAGAGTCATAATGTACACAATTGATGCGGGCTCAGCAGCCACCCCTCACGGGGCCTTCAAGAAACTTGCAATATCAGTTTGCCAAATACATGTTATTCCAAGAAAAAGCAAACTGCACCTAAATCTGTGTGCACCCACTCTTCATTAGTAAGATAAATTTTTAGAAGTGGAAAATGTAGGTTGAATGTTACTCACATTTTTGAAGCTTTGTTACCTACTTTCTAGAAAGGAAGTAAAGATTCTCTTAACTAACCATATTTCTAGAAAAAGAATACAAATTTACATGCTCACTTGAATGTGGATGCACTACTATTATTTATTTAATAAAAATATGAACATGAAATAAAATGACACATAGGCTCAGGTGAAACAGTGAAGAGAAGTAAATGACCCGGATGAATTACCAGCTAGACATCAGGATCTGAACAGCTGAGAAACGTTGTGTCTGACGCGACAGGAATGAATTCATGTGAAGTGACAGATTATGCCGCCCCTATCCAGGAGCAAGGGCTGTGACCTTGCAGGATCCAGCAGCCCTGGGCAGGGGAAGGGCCCCTCATTGTCAAGCAGCTGAGCACTTGGGTAGAGCTGGCCATGCAGAGCTTGCTTTCCCAGGCTCTGCTGACAAGAAAGCAGGATGAACTTTGGGCTGTATATAGATGGGATTTCATTTCTCAAGGACCATGGCCTCTGGAAGCCAGGGCAAGATACTCATCACTGGCAGACTCTGCCCCCTTCTTGCCTCTTAAATGCCTGATGGGCTAATTGCCATTGTGGAAAATAATCCCAAAGATTACAGCAGACATCATAAATAATGAGGGGCTCCGCAACAGCGCATTATGACAAGGTCTCAATCGCTCTCATCTTTTACTAGAGTGGAGCTTGCACATTTGTGTTACTAATGAATCTTTTTCATTTGTGCAAGTGATGTTTCCATTTGACAATGACATGAACATAAAGTGGAGGTTAATTTACTCCATTGCAAGGGGTTCATTACTTAACCTGACGTTGAGGATGAAACAATGTTGCTTAATAGATGACAAATAGAAATTAGTTGTGATGAATTTTGCCATTTAATTCCAGCTCCCTGAATGTTTGCCATAAACATGGCAAGAGAACCAGGGTTACCTTCTCAGTGGGTGAGATTTGCTCACTTTGCTCTTTGCAGGGCATCACCCAGGAATCAGGAAACCTCCTCGAAGTTCCATTGAAAATAAGCGATTTCTGATTACATAAAAGACAAAACTAATTGATGTACTGCCATTGGGTCAAGTTTTATTGCATACTTTTTCTTTATTCTGGATAAACAGCTGACTTATAGGGTTGAGCAGTGGAAACTGTATTGAATTTTCATGCTTATTAGCATCAGTGTCAATAGGCTATAATTCTCGAATCAACTAGAACTTATGTTTGAATCCAAGTCAACCAATTATTACCAAGGCATCACGGTTTGGTTCAGTGATGCTGCACCAGCAGTCCATGAGTTATTGTGGTTTTCTTTTAAGACCAAAGATATCGGGGCCAGGGATTTAGCTCAGTGGTTCTGGCCCCTGTCTTGCAAGCACAAGGGCCTGGGTTCCATCCCCGGTTAACTACATTCCATACTGGGTGTGGAGACTCACTCCCAGCAGCAATCAGTACCACATACCACAGTGCCGGGCGTGGTGGCTCACGCCTGTAATCCCAGCACTCGGGAGGCAGAGGCAGGAGGATTGCTGTGATGTGAGTTTGAGGCTGAGCTCAGGGCCAGCCTGAACTACAAAGCAAGACCCTGTCTCAAAAAAAATGAATAAATAATAAAAATAAAATAAAAATATGCTCAGTGAGAAAAACAAGGAATGTCATTTAGATTTCCATATAATCAGGGTACTCCTTCTCTCAGAAATATTTTAAATTACATATAGCTTTTAAATGTACAGAAAAAAAATCTTTCTCTCCATTTACTGTAGTTTGAGGTCCAACTGATTATAAAATAGAGATAATGGGAAAGGATCATTTTAGGCAAAAGAGAAGTCTATAGCAAGACTAGTGTGGAATATAAGAAATACAAAGGAGTGTTCAAAGCGCAGAAATACAGAAGGTCATGGCAGGGGAAACAGTTTAAACCAAGATTCTTCAGGCTTTTGAGAGCCATAGGGAAGAATTTTGTTCTCATTCAATGAAACAGGACTGGGAGCCATTAAGAAGTTCCAGCCAGGGTAGGGGTATGCTTAGATTTTATTTCAAATAAATAACCCTACAAGTGGTAAGGATAGTAAATTTAGAGAGATAAGCAAGAATAGCAACCAGACTGGACTGGTGGCTAATGCAGTGGCTCAGACCAAGATATCAGGGATAGAGAGAGAACTGAAAATATTTGATTAAAACATAGGAGGAGGGCTGAGGGAGTAGCTCAGTGGCAGACACTTGCCTAGCACATGCAAGGCCACAGGTTCTATCCCCAACACTACAAACACAACATAACAAAAAAAACCCCAAAATATAGATAATAAAGCCAACAGCTTAGCGAAGGAATTAATATTGTGGTAAAGATGAAGGTAGTATCAAAATGACTGTGCATGTCATCAACAGCCAAGTTTAGATGTGAAAAAATAAGCTCCAGGAAAGTAAATTAAGTTTGCTTAAATTAACGTACAACTATTAGTAACAGTGTTCATAATATACATATGATATGTATATGGGTCTATGACAGAGACAGAGAGAATCTGCACATACATTGTGTTTGCAAACACACCCATGCATATTTTTTAAGATAAAACTTGAGCACTGTCATATTTCTAGAAGCCAGAAACCTCTTGCTTGCCTGCCTCCTCTATGAATGCGTCCATGTGAAATATCACTCGTGCTAGTGCACATGCTGACTTCTCTATACATTCTTTTATCTATCCAGTGTGTGGTCACCTCATTTTTATTGTTATTCTGAGTTCCATTCAATTTATTAGTTTACGGTCTCTGTAAGTGCATTTTATAATTCTGAAGAGCTCTTTTTTGTAATTAAAGTTAGCCTAAAGAAAGCCTGAAGTGATCAGTATTTCAGACTTTTACTGCTCTCCAGCCCCCGCCCACACCACATTCACATACTCATATATGTTTTGCTATTTTAAAGAAAGAGATTTAACAGCCATAAGGCACTTTTAAAAATAACATTCACATCTGGGCTGACCACCTGTATGCCAAAATTTAGCTTGATGTTAATTAAAACAGGCATGTTATAAACCTCAGGAAATGGCAGCTGACCCTTAACTATGAATGTAATGCTATAATAATATGTAGTAAAAATAAGACATTTTGGGGCTGTTGCCCAAACCACTCATGCATTAAAATTCTCACCACTGTATATTCCCTCACATAAGAATGGGTAAATCAACTGCAGAAGTGGTTCAACCAAAAAATAAGGAGGAACACAGTTCAAGGTATAAAAGCTCTTTATTCATTCAACAGATGGCTTTAAATACCCATCCTGTATAGCACTGATGTCGTACCTTGTGAGACAGTTTCTTTGTGGAGGTTGAAAGACTGATTATCCATCCTGACAGACAGGATAATGATGTGGTTGATTTTTACTGAACACTTTCCTATGTGTCTAATTCTATGCGAAGCAGTTAGTCTGCATGATTACATTTAATCTTCCTCACCACTCTACAACTTATGTGCTATTATTAGCCCCATTTTACAGATGAGGAAATGAAGGCTTACAAGATTCCGTTACATGTTCTGGGTGGTACAGCAGCAGAGCATTTTGGTCCAGGTGTTTTATGAAAGCTCTGCATGACTACACAACTTCATTCATGAACTCACGCCATGCTTTCCAGATCCAACCACGAGTGACTTTCCTAGACTTCCTACCACCTCCCTCTCTGTTACTCCCCTCACACCCGTGCAGAAATCATGCCTCTTGTTTTCAATCAGCTTCATTCACTTGAAGCTAATTCTCTTATTGCCTCTGACACTCTGACGTTTGACAGTTCTGTCTCTGATCTGGTTTTCATTTGATCCAGCTACTTGAGACTCCCTGTGAATTCTGGAACTGTCCACTTTCTCCTTGTACATCATATTTTTCTTTCACTAGCTAAGATATTGGAAATTTACTTTTAGAACATATAGAATGCAATAACGTGAGTAAAATGTATGTAGATTGTTACTGGGTATTAGAATACACATACACTGGCAGCCAGGCATCATAGCACATGCCTAAAATCCCAGAAATGGAGAGGCTGAGGCAGGAGGACTATCACAGCTCAAGGCCAACCTCGGTTACATAGTGAGTTCAGAGCCAGCCTATACTACACAGCAAGACCTTGTCTCTAAAAGCAAAGCATACATTGGTATTTAATTGTTATTATACAAACTACACTGAGAGAGCCCTACTGCCATCGCTATTAACAGGATTTAAAACTATAAGGTTAAGTTCGCAACTTAAATTTCCACATTCACTTCAAAATGTACATTTGAAAAAAATCCTTACGCATTGCTATACTAGTACAAACACTGGTGACTGCTCTAGGAATACATCTAAATTCTATGCTAAGAATGGTGAGGCCATGGCTTCTCTCTTCAGTAATAGTTCAACTATCTCTGAAAATACCATGCTGCTTCATCTGTCCTCTGCCTTTTTATGTATCTTCTCTTTTCCTGTAAATGTTAGTCCTCTATAAATTGTACATTAAAAATCACTAAAAACTCAAATCATTGTCCAAATCTCAGGTCAAACGTTGGCATTTCTGTGAAGGTCACATCTCCCAAGAGATCCTGGAGTGTTCTTTCTCCCATTTTTGTAGGATGTCTCCCTGACAAAGTAAGCTGGTAGACAACAAGGACTATATTTTATTTTCTTTATAATGGTAATATATTCTCAATACCATGCAAGTAGCTAATGTATTGCAAAAGTCTATGTAGGAAGCTTTGACATTAAAAAAAAAATCCCACCTTAAAATTGCTTAAGCATTAAAGAAATACAAACTAAAACAATACTGATATTCTTGTTATCCTAGAGAAGGGGGCCATCATCAACAAATCAAGTAATACAGAGGCTCTGTAATAAAGGAACTCCTTTGCATTATTGGTAGGAATGTAAACCAGTACAACTACTATGAAAGCACTACAGAGATTTCTCAAAAAATTAAACCTAGAAATTTCCTTTAATCCAGCTATTGCCCTTCTGGGTATCTTCCTGAAAGTGTTAAAGACATCATAATACATGAGATACATGCATATCCATGCTTATAGCAACACCACTTATAATCACTAATTCTTGGATGTGCTCTATATGTCCATCAATAGATGAATGTATGAAGAAAATGTGATATTTATGCACAACGGAGTACTACTCTGCCATAAATAAAGATAAACTTGAAACATTTCTAAGAAAAGAGACTTCTAAGAAAAGACTTGGAGACCATAATGTTAAGTGAAATAAATCAGACACAGAAGCTTAAATTTTGCATGGTTATAAATAAAAAGAAAAGTAAAAGACAGACAGTAGAGAGTAAGGAAATAGATCTTTCTCAAATGGGAAGAGGATCAAGAAACAGAAGGAGAGTGGGAAAGGAAATGAAAAAGGACTTAAAATGTATTATGTACATGTACCAACTTCACACACTCCAACCATTAGGTACTATAAATACATCTTAATTATACATTTTTTTAAAGATGACTTGAGCCAAAATAGAATAATGTCTTCAACATTAAGGAGGTTTATGACCATATATGGCATGAAATTCAAAGACAGAGTGGGATTTAGGGCTCATTCAATGATTTCAAGTCCTCAGGGAGAACCCAGCTTTTGTCATCTCCCTGTGGAGTCACCCGCAGATGCTCTTGCGTCCAGGACAGCACCTTCCCAGTCATCATGGCTGCTGCAGCAGCAGTCCCCTCATCCAGGTAAAACAACAAAAGGAAGAAAGGAACTGTCTTTTCCTACGTCTTCTTCTGAGCAGCTAGAAATCTTGACTAGAAGCCTCCATCAGATTTCTGAAACTCCATTTCCCAGGATTAGGGTTTTATGCTCATTCACAAACCAATCATTCACAAGGGAAATGAGATTACCATGATTACCTTAGCTAGGGATCAGCAAACATTCTGGGGACAGAGCAGAACAGCAAGCATTTTAGGCTATACTCCAAAAACTCAACATGCCCTTGTAGCACTCAGGTACAATGTCTGAATAAATGATGCAGGTAAATTCCAATAAATCCATTTATGGACACTGAAAATTGAACTTCGTAAAATCCACATGTCTTCATGTTTTTCAAACATTTAAAAATGTGAAAACCATTCTTAACTTGAAGGCTAGGTGAAAACAGATGCAAAACTGGATTTGTACCAAAGGCTATAACATACTGACCCCAGCTTACAATTGGATCACAGGTTTTGAGGTGCCACCTACTCCATTTTCCAAAGGGTGCAACAAGTATTTGAAAATTCAGGGAACAAAAGATTCCAAAGCACACAGTTCTCATCCTTGAGTTCACAGGATATATACATTTACGGTTTCCTGAAAGATATGTTTAAAATAACTGTTTTGCCTAATGATGATGGGTTCGGCAGAACTAAAGAAACAAAAATTGTTGTCTGTAACATCTTAAATTTTAAAGTGTGAAAATGGGAGATAAATAACATTTTGTGTTAGGATGTGTAGAAAATATAGATTTGAAAAATCCCTTCTGAATCTAAAATCGTAAAGGATTTGCTTTGACGATAAGGAGGTGAAAGAAATTACTTCAATGGTATTTTCTGTTAACATTTTCTGACTTCAAAATTTTCCAAACATAATTATGCATGTTTCTTGGAATAGACAAAGAGATAATTACAGACTAACTACTTGCATTCAGTGTAAATTAATCAAATGTAAATTAAATAAACTGTAAATAGAAGATATTCCTTAGCTGATAATGCAAGCAAATCACCTCCATTATAGGCTCATTTTTGTGAAATTACATCTAATCATAGTATTTTAAGATAGTATTTGGCAAAACATCTCTAAATCTGTCAACAAAAGCAGCGATTACTCCTTTGTGGCTGAATACCTTTGGCAACAAACACCCATCTGTCTGGAAAGATTTACTGAGGGTTCTGCCTGTAGGCGAGGGTAAAATCTCAGTGACCTCTGAAGGCGTCTTTCACCTTTGTGCTCAGAGTCAATAAAAGTTCATTTTAGCATAATCTTATTGAGGTCCTTTTAAAAAAACTATAAATCTAAATGTAATAAAGTCTGTCTCAAGTATCCTCCAAATAGATATTTTTCTAGGTAATTAAATAGCTTATCTTGCTTGATCAACATTTTACTCTTACTCATTAATTTCTGCTCTGCTTAATATGGTTCATAAGGCACCTAAGTCCCCATTAACCTCAACATTCTTTATGCTCTGCTGGACTGATCTTTTCGGTTCAGGCACACGGTGCTTCCAGATCTTGGTCCATGCATTTCTTTTGCCTGGACCCACTCATTCTCTCTTTGGACTTCATTTGCTCTGTGAGATGGCTGATGCCTACTCTTCCTTCAGCCTTTGTTTCAACCAGGGCATCAGGAAAGCTTCTGTCAGTCCTCTAACTCTGTTAAGGGTTAGGTGACCACCCTATGAAAGTAACACTCTTTAGTTCGTTCTATAATCGGAGCACTTTTCTATCTACTTTTATTCCCTTAAGGGTTGGAGACAGGATATGAGTCTTGCTCACCAGAGTTTAAATCAAAAGAGATGATAATAAAGGGACTTATATTCCTTGCTTAAAGTTTGGACTTTGACATGGAGGATATCGAAAGAATCCATGGACACAGTTGTCATGCACATACATGCCTCATCAGAAATGTCATTCTAGAAGCATCATCAGATAATAACCTTCCAGAAGACAAGAGAGATAGACAGTAACAGGTCCACACTAGCCACACCATGACATCTTAAGAAATAATTACAATTTTATTTCTGGCTTAGAAAACTAAGCAAATATTAGCTCCAGACACTTAATAAAAGATACAGAAACAGAACAAGTTGAATCTTGGGGAAAGTGATGAATAATTCTGTTACAGAGGCTGCAAAGTATTAAGGAGGAAATGGCTACCTTCTTTCTAAAAAAAAAATCCGGAAAATAATCAGCCTTAAAAACTAAAGATCAAAAATATCAGCCCAAATCAGCATGCCCCTGCCCTTCCCATCACGTCTATTGCATGATGACTATCCTGTAAAGCAGGTAAGGCAAGGAAAGGCTGATTGGGGGTGACATTTTTTATCCTAGTTCTCAAAGCTGATTATTTTGCAGCTAGGTATTATTCTTGGAGAATCACAGTATTATATATGTGTACTTCTATGAATCAGGTATGAAGTATATACTACAGAAAAAA
>PVIR01036068.1:0-15738 GCA_004026965.1 Petromus typicus
CACCGCACAAAGGCAAAACTTCCAGCTGTGTGGGGGCGGAGGGGAGGAGACTGAGCAGGAGGCGCGCTCCTTGCCACCGTGCTGCTCCGTTCTGACACTGGGTGAAATGCAGTCTCCTTCCCAGATGAATTATGTGGTTACTAACGTACACTTTGGACTAAAGCTGGTACAAGACTTACCTCAAATATTCCAACTAATCTTCCCAGTGTCCCTTTTACTCCAGCCTGAAAAGGTGAAAAGAAAAATTAATACACCCATCTCCTTCTGTCACTGGTTTCACCCTGAGTCTCCTGAGCAATCTTATCAAAAAGGAAAGACAAACAAGATATAGCTAGGTGGACTCAGGTCGGGGGTTACGTTACACTGGCATTTCCTGTGGGTCACAGGGACGGGGAAGCGAGCCCCTCCAAGCCAGCCAGAGTGGACGGAGGGTCAGTGCTTCGAGGTGTTAACTTACTCACTCCTATCACACACACAGATGGACAGCTGATGCGAACAGGAAACTGCAGGTACACAGAGTAAGGCCAGGTGAGAGGGCGGCCTGGAGAGTAGGCGGGCCGGCCGTCCCCACAGCCTGCAGGACCCGGAGAACACAAGCTAACCTGCCCCACCCGGGCGGCACCAGGAGTGACCGATGGGCTGAGCGGTCGGGGGCTCTGCAGTGTGGGGATAACCTCAGACCCTGTAGGCTGGTCTCGACCTGGTGATCTTCTTGCTCCCAAGTGCCAGGCTCACAAGCGGGTGACACTACACTCAGGACCTTGATATGTACTACCTTCCAGCACTAGTTTCAACTTTTCTGTGTCTTTCTGATATATCACAGACAGATTCTCCAGTCATTTTCAAGTGTATCCAGGACAAGTTTTCAGTATCCCTGTTCTGTTCATGGCTACTTGTCTCCATCAGTGTCTCCACCCCAGCCTGGGGACTGTACCCAGGGCCTGGGGCACGCTAGACGAGTGTCCCACCAACATGGCTTCTGCGTGCTTCCCGCACTTACTGCCTAAGATTCTTGAGCAGGTGCACCGCGAGCATTTCCCACCAGCTGGGTAAACGCACAAGTTCATGCTCAGGTCTGGGCCGCTTTCCCCAGCTTTCACGGCTCAGTGTCCCAGGATGACAGGACCATCAGAGACAAGAACTACAGGACCAGTGGGCGGGCCACTCTCCGCATGGCCAGCAACCCTGGGCCTGGGCCTGCACGACAGCTTCCACTTCCGCACTTTGGCGAGGCATCTGGGCTCTCTGATTCCCCAGGATCCACCTGCAATTCTGTTTTAACTCTGGTCCACAAAGAACCCACCTCCCCTCTGGGCTAGGACATGTCTCGTTAGCATCTGCTGCGTGTGCTCTACATACTTCATGTGCGTCTGCTGGGGGAGAAGAGATGAGCAGTGAGGGAGAGAAAACCTCTGAGAGTACTCTCCTGCAGAGTGCTAGAACTTGCCTTCCATTACAACTGCCATTTATTTGTGTAATAAGTTAAAAATTAAGGCCAAATACTTTCAAATAGTACTACTCAGTAAGATGATAAAGAATGAACAAAGTTTTTAAAAGCACCTTAAAACTGTAAAGAGGCACTTAATAAGGAACACCAGGGACTGATTTAAAGGCCTGTACTCCTGGAAGACTTACACTATTCTGAAATTAGTATCCTCTAACAGCTTCTCAAGAAATCCTGTCCCTCTCTTGCCAACACACCTACTTTACTGTTTTATACCCATTCTTTATATTGAACAAACCAAGAGGCTTTTGCTCTACTTGAATAGAAATGTCCACCTTTTCTAATACAAATTGCTTTTCTTATATTTTAGAAATAATTACCCTTCGAAGCCAACTAAAACTAGAGAGCTTTCACAGACAGCTTGAATAGTGGACAGACGGAAGGGCTGGAAGACCAGCTGCTCGCTGGGCTCTGGGCAGCTGGAACTGTGGCCTCTGGAGAGGTCACTGCTGCAGCCCCAGGCCACACTGCAGGGCCCAGGAGGGGAGCCGACGGGCCGAGGCCAAAGAGCAATTTCTAGTGACCGTCACTTACCTTTGTTTTTCTTTTTTTTTTGTACCATGGGTTGAACTCAGGACCCTGCACTTGCCAGGCGGGCACTGCGCCACCTGGCTCAGTCCCTGGCCATCACTCACCATTCTCTTCTGAAAAGCAGAGAGAGCATTCTCTTTAGTAGCTACTGTCCCACTAATTTCTTTTTCCTTACAGAAATTTATAGTTTAGCTGGGCATGGTGGTACATGCCTATGAACCCAGCACTCTGGGAGGCTGAGACCCTACGTGGACAATTTATCCAGTGAATCAATTGATCAAATTTTAAAAAGGCTGGAGATGTAGCTCAGTGTCAGAGCTTTGGGTTCAATCCCCAATGGCATGCACACAGCTCAAAAAAGCAAACATCCTCCAAACTTTAAGGGAACAAATCAACTTACTATTTAGTGACAACTCAATATGATTCAAAACTTTAATAGTAATTTCTGCATTCAACAGCAATAAATATGAATCAGTGTCAGAGCAAATGGAGAGGATACAAAAGCACATGTCAGTATGAAATGGCTGTGTCCGTGTACAGTGTACACCAAACTATGCTGCGCTGTGCACCAGAAGCTCAGGGACGTTTACTTCTACCCTGATTAACTTCAAACTCGTACACCGCTGCCCGGCCTTTTCAGGATCTTAGACTAGTGCCTACTTAAAGTGGTCCTGCCGATAACTTTACTATGAAAAGTAGAAAAATATTCCCATGTTTAGTCATTTCTAGAGCTGGGAGCTGGCTGTTCTCTTAGGAGAAGGGCAACTGCACGGAAGACTCCAGGGCTGGCTGTGCTGTGCTGGGGCAGTTCTGACTGCATGGGTTCCATCTCAGCACAAGAAAGGAAAAGGAGCAAGAGGAGGAAGGACAGCGGAGAGAGGAAGGGTGGGGTGGAAGAGAGACGGGAGGCCAGTTAGTCAGGGCCTCCAAGACGCTGCTGCCTTAAGCTCGCTCCCAATTCTCCCGGACCCCGAGTCCAACCTCATGGCCTGCTTTCTCTTAAATGCTGCTGGCAGCAATCTGAGAGTGGGTTATTTTTATCTCTCATATGATGCCTGCATGCCGGCCAGAGAGGTGTCAGGGCCACATCTGACACAGGTCACTCCCATCTGGGGCTGAGATTTGATTCGGGTTATATGGAGGTTCGAGTCACGTTGCCAGTATGGAGACATTTTTCTCAAATCACATGCAAGCAGTTACAGTTTCAATCTTTGTGTAAAAAGCCCCTCATCTGGAGGGGCTATTTTAGTATTTTATGCTGTGAGCACTAGAGGGGTCTATTTTAAAACTAACAGTGACAACTCAAAATAACAATCTATTATCATCATTCACCAACAGTGTGTCCTTGACTCTCAAAAGTATACAGTACCAATTCGAGCGCTTCATACTTAGTTAACAAAAGCCATGTAACCAAGCAACTGACAACTTTATATAAGAAAAAACTATAAGTGTCTCTTTCCTAGAAGTATTTTGTCACCAGGACTGAAATGCTATCTGGAGATGGCTGGGCTGATGCAGGGGCCTCAGGAACCTGAGTTTTTGGGGTACTGAGGGGTGCAAGCTCAACGAGACAGACATCCTCCCACCACAGTGGAAGACCAGTCACCCTCTGCAACCAGGACGGCCATGCCAAAAATTCAGACAGGTGCAGTGCTGCCCCACCTGTAGGCGTCCTCTGCCCTCCTAGCTGCCCCAGGTCTTGTCCCTGTGGCGTGTGAGCCAGGCCAGCCCACAGCACCTGGGAGGTCGAAGCTGGGAGACCTGCAGGAAGACCTCCCACCTAGGTCAAGCCTGCTGCTCATGTGGGCTTGAAACCTGGAGCTGCTGTAGGCATCGTGTGGCTCTGAGGCAGGGCCAGAGGAACAGGGAGAGGTGACCCCAGGTGATCCGTGAAAGGCCGGGGCTTCACATGGGAAAACCACCCAAGTGTCAAAGCCACTGTTAGCCAATTTATTATTTGCAGGTGAAAGCTTCTCGAGACCAATAATGCCAAAATAATCCTCCACATCAAAGGACAATGCCATAGAATCAAAGTCCCTGCTAAAGCAGGCAGCCTGGACCTGGAGTCAGGAGCAACGTGGGGCCCAGCTCACCAAGACAGGGAAGGAGGTAGGAAGCCGCCAGGGGCCCTGTGTGAGAAAACCGTGTGGCCTGTTTATCTATTCTGTGTCTTGAGATAGGGTCTCATTATGTAGCTCAAGCTGGCCTCAAACTTGCTAAGTTGTCCAGGGTAGGCTTACACTTGTGATTGTACTGCCTCAGTCTTCCAAGTGCTGGGACTGATAGGAATGTTTGTAATGTATATTATTTTTCTTAACTACGGTGGCTAGGATCTCAGCTCTGTATTAAATGGCAGCATTACGTGGGTAAAACTGACATATTCCTTCCTGTTTGTCATGGGAATGCACTGTCAATTTCAAAAATATGATGCCTGCTATTGGTTTTATTAAGATATTCTACCAGGTTAACAAGGTTACCCCCTGCCCCCTTGTTTTTTTGCGACAAGGTCTCACTACATAGCTCCTATGTCTTTTTTCTTTTGAAACAGGGGCTTGCTTTGTAGTTCAGGCTGACCCTGAACTCACTATGTAGCCCAGACCAGCCTCAAACGCACAGCAATCCTCCTGTCTCTGCCTCCCGAATGCTGGGATTACAATCGTGAGCCACATGCCAGGCACTGTGGTATGTGGTTACTGGGGATTGAACTCAGGACCTTGCACCTGCCAGGCAGACGCCAGAACCACTGAGCTAAATTCCCGGCTTTGAACTCACTTTGTAGTCCAGGCTGGCCTTGAACTCACAGCAATCTCTTGCCACAAGCTCCTGAGTTTTAGGATTACAGGAGTGCACCACTATGTCTGACAACAAAATTGCTTTTTAGTTTGCCAACAGTTTTTAATGATGAACTAGAGTTAATTTTTTTTTTTTTTTTGAGATATAGTCTCGCTCTGTAGTTCAGACTGGCCCTGGGCTCAGCCTTGAACTCCAGCAGTCCTCCTGGCTCTGCCTCCTGAGTGCTGGGATTATAGGCGTGAACCATCAGTATGTGGTACTGATTGCTGGTGGGCGTGAGTCTCTACACCCAGTATTGTTGTATGTGGTTACTAGCATTGAACCAGGGCCTTTGCACTTGCAAGGCAGGCGTCGGAACCACTGAGCTAAATCACCGGCTCCCTATAATTAAATTTTAATAAATATTTACTTTGGGTTTGGGCACCTATGTTCCTAAGTGAGAATTTACTGTTCTTTTATAGATCACAAGTCATATGTCTTCTGCTATTTTCATATTGTGACACCACACAGCATCTTTAGCCTACGATGTCTACTACTAGTCCTGTATCAGTCAGGGCTGCACAGCTTCTGCAGACAGACCGGGACACGTCTCTCCGGACTCTCTAAGTTAGAGACGAAGACTATCACACAGGAAGTGTGGCTCAGCAATCGAGCACTCACCCACACACCTGAGGCCCTGCAACAGATCCAAAAGGTGCACACCTCCCCGCCACATATAGGAACATAGTTTTGAAATTTTGGTTAAAATTCATCCAGTCTGAGCTTGGCATTTTTGGCAAGGATGGAGAATGGTTACTAACATTTTTGAGGACAAATGAATTATATGTAGGTTGACTATTTTTTCGCTTTTTTAAATGGTCTTGCTATGTAGCTTCAAACTCATGGCAATTCTCCTGTACCCAGCCTCCAGAGTGCTAGGGTTATAGGCATATGCCTGGGTCTAGGCTATTTCTTCTAAAGTAAATTAGAAATTCAATGTCTGGTACTTAGCTTCTCCCCCCCACCCCCCCGCCCACCAGTCTGTGGAGTCTCCAGGATGAGCAGGACTTGGAGTCCCTGCGTTTACTTCCTGTGTGGAGAACTCCTTAGCAGGCAGCTAGCATCTGTAACCCACTCAGCAAGCTGCGAAGTGGTAACTCAGCTAGCCGCAGCTGACTTGCCTAAGTCCAGTAACTTCTGGCAGTTTAATGATTGAGGACTCCAGAGGCAAAGGGTTACATTGAGTATGTGCTGAAGCCACTGTGAACTGTACTGGAGTTCAATGGAAAGTGAGCTGTGGATGTACTTCCTAATGACTACAATCCTTTCCTGGAATGTGGGGCTGGACAGGAGGGCAAACAGCCGCTCTGGAAGACGCTTCTGGACTCCACTCAGTTAGCAGACGGCAACTGGCTCCTTTCCCAGTAATTCAACCCCTATTCAGGGCTCCAACAAAAACTAGTTCAAATACAGTACAACATTCTCCTGCAGGGCGGAGTCTACTCTCTATAGTTCGTCACGGAATTAGCTATTCAATGGCCGAGTTCAAATGTGTGGCACAACTAACCTGAGGAAAGAAAAGGCAAAGGACCCTAGGCTATTCAACATTCAGAGGTAAAATGGGAGGAGTCACCAAAGATAATGACATGCAGGAGAGGCATCGGTAAAGTTAGGGTCTTGGAAATCTATTAGAAAAAGTCACTCAACAGCTGGTGTGATGCACAACTACCATCTCAGCCCTCTGAGAGGGTCCCAAGTTCAAAACCACAACAGGAAACTAGCAAGACTGGGTGTGGGGCTTAGGGCTGGGGGAAACGTAGCCCAGTGGGAAAGTCCTGGTACCCAGCACCACCACTACCAAAAAGAAGTTACTCAAGCTACTCTCCCCAGTAGTAAGTACTCTCTTCCAGCCTCTGATTCTTCTGAGGTCCCAGAGATTATGGGGCAGGGTTATGCCTCGTAGGAATCCCTGTCTCAGGAAGCAGGAGATACATTCATTCTTACTTTAAGTCCTGTTAGGTACTGAGATAACTAAGATAGTTTCTAAATTTATAAATGCAAACATCACTGACAAAAGGGGCCACATAAACACACATACCAGCAATACTCTAATTCTCAGGCTGACGAGCATATCTGATGGCTCTTCATGGATTACAGAATTAACTCCAACCAAAATGTCTTTTATCCCTTTAAATTAACACCTGGAAATAGCTGACTCAGGGGTCTGAACATGAACCACTCCTTTCCCCAGTAACTTTATCTCCACCGAATATTACATGTCATTGAAATTTTTAAAAAATATCTAAGAAGAGCAAGATCAGGCTTTCAAAGCTAAAAACATTACAACAAAAGCAAAAGCTCAAAACTATCCTATTAGAACTCCTGAGGTAAGAAAGGTGGCTACATCATTAAGTATTTTAAGTTCTCATTTTTACAACTGTTTATTGAATTCCCACTTCTGCCCAAACTCTGAGATTATTAAAAACTAAAAAATGAAGAACTCACACAAGGCGGAGTTCCTGTGGACTTCCGCTCAGTCTCATCTCCCTCCCGCCAACGGCACTCTCATCGGCTCAGCATTTTCCCTCCAGAAGCCATTCCATATATGGACGCGAGCACATGTATGTCTTGGTACATTTTCCTTACACAACAGGGACCACGCTCGCCATCACCGCGAGCTCCTGACCTAAGAAGCTCCACGTGAGAACAGGCAGCTCTCCTGCATCGTGCTGCGGTCCTTTCACGGTAGCAGGAACAGGCTGTGGCTGACAAGCCCGCACCCACGGGCACTGCCAGCGCTCTCACTGCTGCTCTCATCAACGAGGTGGTGACAGACGCCCAGGACACACCCCTCTGTGCCCACAAAGAACACTTCTCAGCAGATTCCTGCACAGAAGAGGCTGGGCTGAAACAGCCAAAGGCAAGGAGCTGGAAGACACAGCCAGGGTGCCCACCCCTACCTGTGCCAGGGGAGAGCCTGGCCCTCTGGGACAGAAGGCCTGGGACAGCTGGGAAACCTGGGATGGTAGAAACTGGCAGCAGAGAAATGTCAGAAAACCCTGTCTCCTCTTACACCTCGATGAACTTCCCAGTTCCCCTTTACCCCACACTTAGGAACACCTCAGAACGTCACAGTGCACAGGCAAAACTTCATACAGAAGGAACTAAATACACCAGAATGTTATTAGTGGTATAAAAAAATTAGGTTTCAGGCTGGAGATTTAGCTCAGTGGTGCTGCTGCCCGCCTTGCAAGCACAGGTCATGAGTTCAATTCTTGGTAACACTAAAAAAAAAAACAACACTTTGTACTTTTCTGTTTTTAAAAATGTTCACACTAAATATAAATAATGTACAGCCAGCTGTGGCACATGCCTATAAATCCAGCACCTGGGAGGCTAAGGCAGGAGATTTCTATACATGAGTATATGAAAAATACTTGAAACTTATAATATCATGGGGTGTGGAAAATCATTTGTACATCAGGCTAGAAAGTCATGCAGGGGCCACAGGGGCCGGGAATTTAGCTCAGTGGTTCCAGCGCCTGTCTTGCAAGGACGCGGGTTTGATCCCCACCCCCACCCCATAACCACATACAATAGCAGGTGTGGAGACTCACGCCCAGCAGCAACCAGTACCACAGACCTCAGTGCCGGGCGTGGTGGCTCACGCCTGTAATCCCAGCACTCGGGAGGCAGAAGCAGGAGGATTGCTATGATGTAAGATTGAGGCTGAGCTCAGGGCCAGCCTGAACCACAAAAGCGAGACCCTGTCTCAAAAAAAAAAAAAAAAGAAAAGAAAAAACAGAAAGTCATGGCAACTTCCATAAAACTCAGTGACTAAGCTGAAAACCGCAAAGCGTCCCAGGGAGCGAAGGACAAAGCTGCCTTCCACAGAGGAAGGAGACACTGCAGTATGCGGCACACAAGACAGAGACTGAGTTGGAAAGCATTCACAATGGCTGGCGCACAGGGCCCAAAACACTACCCATCTTAGGTTCTTAATATACGCCCCTCCTTCAGTACTGCTGATCCCATGAGGTCTGTTTTCTGCAGCACTTGGAATCTCAGGGTGCTCCATCAATGAGCACTCCTGGCATTCCTTTTTTTTCTTTTTTGAAGTACTGGAAATGGAACCTGGGCCCTCTAATTTTTTGATAGAAGATCTCGTTAAATAGGGGAGGGACTTGAACTTATGGTAGTCTTGCCTCTGTCTCCCAAAGAGCATACAACACCCCACTAGGCTTTTGTTCTTATTTTTTGAAAGAAGTTTTACTATACAGTTCAGGTTGAGCTTGCTATGTAGCCCAAGCCAGTTGTGAACTCACGTTCTCCTGCTTCAGCCTCTCGAGTGCTGGGATTACTGTCATGTGTAACCACAGATGGCTATTATTAGTTTTTTTTATGTGTGGTACTAGGAATCAAACTCAGGAACTTGTGCTTGCCAGGCAGGCACTGCTCCCTGAACTATATTCCTGGCCCAAGAATTAATTTTTAATCCTTGGATAATGTAAGAGATATAAGATAAGCACCTTCTTCGAATCTGCATCTGTCTGCTGACTGTGGGGTAGAATACGTAAGGTTTCACTGACCACTTCCTCCCCAGAGTGGTGGGGGGAGCAGCAAGAAAGAACCATCACATTCTCCTTCCAACAAGCTCCATGGGCCGGGCCCCAGCAGTGCCACTCACCTGGCTCCCGGTCTGCGGCCAGGCTCCGCCTCCCGTCTGGGCTGCCCTTCCCTGTGCTCCGCCCGCCACGGCCAGGCCACAGGATCCTCCCCGAGAGCCCAGAGCGGGGCCTGATCAAGTCATAATCCAGCACGGCTGACTAGGCAACCAGGATGTGGAGGACAAAAGGAACACCCTAGGGCCGGGGAGTCAGCTCAGTGGTTCTGGCGCCTGTCCTGCAAGCGCAAGGGCCCGGGTTCAATCCCCCGGTTAACCACATACCGTACATACTGGGCATGGAGACTCATGCCCAGCAGCAACTAGTACCACATACCACAGTGCCGGGCATGAGGCACCACACACAGCATTGTTGTATGTGGTTACTGGGGATCAAACTTGGGAACCTGCATTTGCAAGGCAGGCGCCTGAACCACTGAGCTAAATCCCTGGCCAAAAATTTTTTGAATTTTGATATAAGATTTCCCTAAATTGCCCAGGCTGGCCTCGAGTTTGCAATCTTCCTGTGTCAGCCTCCAGAGTAGCTGAGGTAATTTTGTGCCACTGGATCCAATAACAGCTTTCTTCCCCACCAAATGGCTTCACCCCTAAACGGTGTCCCACCTGTTCTGACTGCTCAGGCATGTGCTCTGACCACAGTAGATGGAGTAAAACTGCTGCGGGGCGTTCCCAGGTTGCTTGTCTTTATTGTGACAACCTCAATGGCCTGACTAGCACAGCGACAGAGAAACAGCCCGATGCAGGAGAAGTCAGCCATCCAGAAAAGACCCAGGAGGCGCTGGCTGTTCTGCTCATAGCACAGGGGCGCCTCCGACAGGAAGCTGCAACCTCCTGTAGGCAAAACCAATCCGAGCCTCTCGGGGCATCTGACTATGAAACACAGTCAACAACCAGGTGAGTGCAGCCTACACGGGGAAAGCTCAGAAGGAGGCCGGGCAGAGAGGCAGAGCCGCTGGGCCGCTGCTGTGGGCCAGGCTCATGGGCTCCATGGTCGCCCACCCACTGTGGCAGGTTCCCACTGACATGCTACAGCTCAGGCTCCGCACAGCTGGGCCGGGCAGCTGCTAGGACAGTGTCATGTTCTTCTCACTGAACAGGATTGAGGATGGCATCTACTCGACAGCGCAGAAGTGCCCACCTCAGCTGGACTTTGTGGCTACCAATCTGGTCAGATCCATTTGCTGTTAAACAGGAACAAGGGAACTGGGAATCGGCTGGTGCCTGATACCAAGTACACTCAAGAGTCCAACATGAAGCATGGGCGAGCAGCACCAACAGCACGCGGCTCTGGTGGCGAGCTACAACCCAGACATGCAGCAGGACGCCTCTCCTGGGAAGAACCAGAGACTCTGAGAGGAAGCCACATATCATACCCCACATATCCCACCACCCTAAACCCTGGAGCGGACCCCAAGCTGTGAGCCCAGACAGTAAGCTTTGCCTGTCAAGAGGATGCAGCAAGCTACTGTGGAAAGGGTGACTGACTGGGGGTCTGTCACCGTGGCAGCTGACTGACACACCTTCCCGGGGGACAAGCCCTGAAGACACTCGCCCCACACTCACCCTTGCCGGCTGGGGACACTTCAGAACCCTAAACTGCACCTGGTGCCCAGCGCTGGGTACCCCAGGGTTGCGTACCTACTAGTTGCCCAAAGTCCTAGCCTCTGCCAACAGGATCACTTTCTCTAGTGGTACAGTGAGCAGCTTTAATCCTAGGAATGTCTAGAGTTAAATACAGGTATAAGAGAATTAAAATCTTAACAATTAACTTTTGTATTGCAGTGATGAGAGCATGAGACCCTAGGTGGTAGCCCCTCCCAGCACACGGACCGTCAAGGATCTTCCCATTATGCCCCGCCTGCTTCTACCTGGTTCTATTCAAAGCCTCCTCACAGCCCACTGAAAGGCTGTTCACACCCTCGGTGCCCAACTCGTGCTTCCCGTACTCTGGATTTGCACTTCGGGCATTTCTTCTGCACTTGCGGCGCTGTCCCACTGCTGCGTACTGCCAGACACAGGCGTTACCCACTTCCCATTCACTCAAGTGAGCACGGACCCTGAGGGACGGTGTGACGGGTCTGTGATCCTGGGCGGCAGAGATTATAGTCTAGATATGGACTTTACGAACAGGTGAAGATGAAAGCCGTATGCCAGGTAAGACTGCAGGGTCCAGAGCAAGGAGACTCCTCAGGTGTTCCACAGTAAGGTCAGTCTGAGGGGCCTTCAGCAAGAGCTGGACTCAAAGAAATGTAGGATCTGGGTCTGTGCTAGGTGCTATTTTGTATGTCCCAAGAATCAGTCATAAATGGATTTTAAAATGCAACATACGGATATATATATGGATGCTATGGCCAGAAGACAGGGACAATAAAACCTGCTCAAGGTACAAGTTCTGCATGCACCAACATGAGTCAACATGAATGGAGTAGGACAGAGCATGGTTTTGCACCAACAGGCTATGGAGAAACACCGGTTCCTTTCCCTTAGTTTTTAAACTGCAATCTGTTAGTCTTCCCTTGAATCTTGAAATAAGGACTAAAATGAGGAACTAAGGCCTCTTGACTTGACTTCTGTTTACCCAACTTGACTTCTATTTACCCAGAGTATCTGATACCCAAGCAAGGCCCAGGAGCTCAGCATGGGTACACTTGACATCATGTGACAAGATAAAAAAGCTGCTGCTATTTTCCACACTGTACCATTACCAGCCTCAGTAATACAACCACTGCTTTAGCCATTTCTAACTTGAGGAGTCAAAGGCTGAGGAAAAGCAGGGCCTCTTCCTCATCTCTGTGCTAACCAGAATGAGCCACTCAACTGACCAGTCAGTGTCTCTGATCCCTGGGAAGCCACAAAGGACTGTGACCACCTCACGCACGGCCGCTGCTGTGCACCCTTCCTGCACGGAGAGCCCGCTAAGACCGCCGTGTCATGACACAATCACCTGTGCACCGAACAGGTGCAGAGAAAGCATGGAACGCTGTCTTCCTGTGACCACGCATGCGCCCGCTTGGGGAGCAGCGGGAAAGCTGAGCCAGGCGGGCAGGACAGCCCGACGCGTTCTCCGCACGTACCTCCTCACACACTTCGCGGACGGCTGCCACTCCCGGCTCCTCCTCAGGCTCCATGCCTCCTCCAGGGACGATCCATCGGTCAGGGTGGCGACTACTGCTCACGAGAAGCACCTGAAGTCACAGAGGACAGAGGGAGGATTAAAAATGTAAAAGGACACGGTGACTCCAAACAGCACAGAATCCAAAACCCCACATACACCGAAGGCATCACTAAGCCTGTTCTTCAATTATTCCTGTCCAAATCTTTTCATTTCACTTCCCAAAGAGGAGAGGCATCTGCTGATAACAACCAATGACCAGTTCCTTGACTCTTCCCTCAGGTTGTGGGTCATTTGTCTGTGTTCTCCTCTCCCTTCTCTGAAGCACTCACAACATACACCTGCCAAGGTGACAAATGGGCTATAAAATGTGAGTGATGAGCCTGCAAGCATCCAGCGCTGGCCAAGGGGAGAGCCCTTCCCCGCGGCTGCCATCGTGGCCCCACACTTCCCTCCATTCCTGCCTCTTGTCCCTGCTGCTGCCCCTTCAGAGGGCTTCAGCCCGCATGACACACACTGGAGGCGACCCTCTCCAAACACCGATATTGAGTACAGTTTTAGTAAGAGAAAAACAAGAAAAGAATAGTTTCAATGCTTCAGACTGAGTCAGTATTCTGGTCAAGGATGAAATAATTGAGATTTCTCTGCTGCCTTCCCGACCACTCTCTGGGACAGCAGCTACACGAAGTCCGCCGATCGCCACACTTGGATCCAGTGTCTGGCTGACATCACAGTATTTCCAAAACTAACAGAGCTCTCACAGCACCATGTCTTGGTGGTGCCTTTGGAGCTGCATTCCTATTCCAACTATAATTTCTCCTGGCACTTCATTTTTGCTCTTGTCACCACTATTGCCCACCAGAAGCGTCACTTTCTGGCCAGCCCTCACAGGCCCCACTGCCTCTGGTCAGTGGCCTTCTAGTCACCTCTTCCCTCCTCCCCGACACCTCTACAGGGGCAGAGTCTCGGAAATTCTCCCTTTGCCCCCTTTCCTTTCCTCCTTGTCACGGCAGATTCTCATTTACAAAACCTGTGACCTTCAGAAGGAGAGGAGACCAGGGAGTTAGAGGCACGGAAGCTGTGTCCCCATTGTCGATCACCAACATGCAGCCCAGACTGAAAAGACGCCTCAGACTTACAAGTGCTACTCTGAAATGTGTGTGCGCTCTGCTTTGATGAGAATTTAAAATACCATGCAGCCCTTGTTTTGGGCCGGTACATACATGTGTTCATGAAAAGGCACGGCATGTGGCAGCTCCGTGAGATCCTTCCATTAAAAAGCACAGTCCTCAATGGACTCCCACCTCAGACAATATACAAAATTAACTCAAAATGGAACAAACTGGGTCCTGGATTATTTCTCAGTCTGCTCCCCATCCCCAAAGGGCCAACTTAAATGTGGGAGGTGAAAATAAACACAGATGAAAACACAGGGCAACTCTTCACAATTCTGGACCTGGGGAGGTGCCAAAACTCTTACACATGACACCAAAAGCATGGTACCATTAATAAAATGAAATCCACTGAACTTCGTCAAAATTTAGAATTTGTATGCATCAAAGAAGATCAAGAAGAATGTGAAAAGCCAACCAACACAATGGGAGAGAGTATTTGTATACCACACACCTAAAAAAGGTCTGGCATCGAAAATACATACAGGTCAATAAACAATACTATTTTTTTTTTTTTTTTTGAGACAAGGTCTTACTTTGTAGTTCAGGTTGGCCTTGAATTCACCATGTAGCCCAGACTGGCTTCAAACTCACAGCAATCCTCCTGCCTCTGCCTTCTGAGTGCTGTGATTACAGGTGTGAGCCACCATACCCAGCACTGTGGTACGCAGTACTGAGGATTGAACTCAGGACCTTGTGCTTGCCAGGCAGATGTTGGAACCACTGAGCTAAATCCCCAGCCCAAACAATACCATTCTCCAAAGATACCCACACGACTAAACGTGTAAGTAGGTGTGGCATCATCAGTCACTAGGGAAACGTGAAGAACAACCACAATGCTGCTTCATGCCCCAGCGTGGCTGTGGTCAAGCCAGAAAGCAAGCGGGCTAACAGAAGGTGCCTGGCAAGTGCCCGCGGGATGTGCAGAAATCAGAAACAGACACTGCAAACAGGAAAGGAAAATGATTTGGCTGTGTGCAGAAGAAACTTAACATAAACTGCCAGGTGTGATGGGTGTGACGGTACATGCCTGTAACCCTGGCACAAGGGGAGGCTGAGCAGAAGAAGCATAAATTCAAGCCCATCCTGGGCAACTCGGCAAGACTTTGTCTCAAAATAAAAAAAATTAAAACAGCAGCTGGGGATATACCTCAGTGTGAAGGCCCTGGGTCCACTGTCCAGTACTGAAAATATAAATTAACATAAATTCCCACTGACTTAGTAATTAAACTCCTAGATACCGACACAAAAGAAATGAAAACAAGTACTCAATACTTCCACACAAATATACAAAGCAGCACTACTCATGAAAGCCAGAAGAGAGAAATAAGCCACTGTCAGCCAGTGGATGTATGAATGAATGAATCAATAAAATGTGCATACAAATTGGGTGTGGTGGTGCATGGTTATAATCCAAGAGATCCCGAACGTGTAGGTAGGAGGATCACAAGTTCAAATGCAGCCTGGGCAAGTCTGTGACTTAATAAGTCTAGAAAAAACAAAAACAGCTGGCATAGTGGTGCTCAGCATGTAAGAGGCTGAGGCATGCGGATCACAGTGAGGCTGAAGCCAGCCTGAAGAACATGGCGAGGCCTGTCGCAAAAACAAAACAGAACAACTGGGATAAAGTGCCAAACAAAGCAAAAACTACACACCAAAATAAACCTGGCATGCACACAAAGAACAGCATTCGGCTATAAAGGGGAGAATGGCACATATACACCACAAATGGACCCTGAGGACGTGAAACAAAATACCTGATCTGCTGTATCGGAAGGATGTAGAAGAGGTAAATTCACAGGAACAGGAAGTAGATCAATGGTTGCCAGGACCGTAGGAGGTGGAAACGGGTAGCATAACAAGCGTACAGTTCTGTGCTGAGGTGAGGAAATCAAGTAAGAAGCAGTGGCAGCACAATGCACAACTAAATCTTGGAAGCCACCTATATGTTCCCATCAAGAGA
>PVIR01036069.1:0-16044 GCA_004026965.1 Petromus typicus
AGCTCTGTTCATAACAATCGTTTTCCCTTTTGTGTACATTGGAAACTCCCGTATCCAGGAGTTTGGAAACCGAAGAAGGCTCTACTTACACTTTCAGGGAAAGATTTTCAGGCTGAGAATCAGAGAGAACAGTCCCTCAATCCCTGTTTGCTTCTTACTTCTCCCCAGGAATAGGTGGGTTAAAATGTGAAAGCAACCTGGTCTGGGTATTTCTAGTACCTGCTCAGCCTTGAACCTCAAGTCCACCCCTTGGGGAGCTCAGGGGCTCCCTGGCTGGACAAGCAAAGCAAGCTTGTGTTTTAAGCTCCACATGAGAGACAAAGTGCCTTGCTCTGGAGTTAGCGCGAAGCCTGTTTGTTTTACCTGGCCAGCCTGTAATGAGCACGCTCCGTAGAAGGATTTGTGTTTTATTATTATAATTACGCCACCATTATAAACATACCTCGAGCAACCTCAGCATAAAAGGCAGGGAGTGCTATTAAAACAGACGTATAAACACACGGGAAACAAGACAGGATTGTAAAAGGGCTGCAACAGAAACTAATTGGGTTTGCTTTTGTCCTTAATCCCAGCCCATTAATATGGTAAGCAGTGTGGTCGAGGGAGTTGCATGCTGAGAATCAGGACTCCTGTGCCTGGTTAGGACTCTAATTGGCTGTGTGACCACAAGCAAGATCTTCACCTCTCTGTGCCTCATCGTCCTTGGGGGCAAAATAAGGGTAATGGAGATAACTGCTTGATTTGAATGTGCAAAGTTAATTTGAGAAAGAAAACATTATAAAAAGTAATGTAATAGCATCATCATCCTCTAGTACTAGAGGAGAAAGCTGAAGTCAAAGAGCAGACATTGCGGAGGCTGATGCATGTGACCCTGTTTTTAATGCAACAGTTGCAGGAAATGGGAACTCTGGGGTGGTGGGGAGCTGGGGTTGGACCTGGGTCTTAGGGTATCCGGAATGAGCCCCAGGGACCTCACCGAGCTGCCTTCCTGTGCCATTCTGAAGAAGAAGCTGCGTGTGAGGCACAGGATAAAATCAGAGAAAGCTCTGGCTTGGGGATCAACCTCAGGGTCATCAAACACGTGATCCTCCCTTCCACCTCTCCCTGACAGTCTTATAAGGCCCAAGAGGGATGAGACACCATTTCCGAGAGCAAAGTCCCAAGAGGTACAAAGCCCCCAGTCTTGACATTCTGTGGAGACACTACTACCGACACTCATTAGCTGGATGAATGAAGTCAGAGAAGAGGGAGCATGACCAAAATGAAAGGGAAGTATTTGCACCTCTCCCTTCCACAGCAAACCCCTGACCCTAGAAAGGAAAATGAATCCAAAGGGTCTGGAAGGAACCCTCAGGGACAGTAGTGTATGCCTATAATCCCACATTCTGGGAGGCTGAAACAGGAGGGTTGCCAGGTTAAACCCAGCCTGAATGGTGCAGTACCACGAAAAAACAAAAAGAGAAAGAAAGAAAGAGAGAAAGAGAGAGAGAGAGAAAGGAAGGAAGGAAGGAAGGAAGACAAATCGGCTACCACTCCACTTCAATCACAGGTTCCTATTTCGTTTGTAGAGGCCCTCTGACCAGTGGAAATAGAAAAGAGGCAGGAGACAGGCAGGAAGTGAGTGTGTTTTCTGGGAAACAGTGCTTGCCCATGCCTATGAGGCAAAGGGACAAATATTTTCACACATTATCAGATAGCCGAGCGAAGCAGCCTCCACCAGAATTTACAACTGAAGGCTACCAGAATTTACAGCTTGTGAAATTGTGCCCGTCCGTATTTTCTCATTACGCTGGCTGCCGCGGCAGACAGTGTGCACTTGCGTTCTCCTCCTCTCCCTCGGCTCCCTCCCGCCCCCGTCTCACTACTTCCTAGTTAAACCTTGTCTCAAGTTATCAACACCCTCTGGAGAGATAAGGCTCCTCTCACTTACAAGCTGTCACTAATAATCGAACTTTCAAGACTCCATCGCTAAGAGAGACTCCCCAAGCCACGCAGGTCACGAGAATTAACTGCCACCGTTCCTGGCAGAAAACTCGGCTCATCAATCTATAGCTTTCTCGTCATAATTAGAATAACGGCTCTGAAAATTTGGGCTGATGTTGACTTGGTCTCAGGCCGCAAAGAGCGCTGATTAAAATCTTGGTGTGAAAGTTAATGATAAGTGCTGGTGGCGTTGCCGTGGAGACGGGGACAAACAATTCCCTCGCTGTGACATTTTCAATGTCCTGGAGAAGAAAAACTGTCCTCTTTAGTGTGGCAGCGTATGAAGCTTATTTATGGCTACAGGGCTCAGTGGATTGATGACTGTCGTAACATACTGTCAAATCCTTTACTGACACATTCATTTTTTTGGAGCCCCTGGTGCAGCAGAAATAAAATAAAATAATAAAAACAAAACTAGAGGGAAAATTCTCCAGCAGACCACAGACGGCCACCAGTGGACCTTCCTTTCACTACAGGACCCCAGAATGAATAGACAGAAAAACTTCATACTTCTTGACTTCATAGCCAAGGACAAGAGAGAGGTATAATTGGAAATCGCTGAGTAAGAAAGAACAATGTTGTGGCTGCTGGTCACCCCAGGAGTGATTATTGTCAAAGTAAGCTGTTTGTAAATATGGCAGATAGTTAGCTATAAACAAGCACGCTCTCCCTACTTCTCTTAGAGGATGATACCTTAGACACTGAAGGAAGGTTTGGGGAAATTCTCTCAGCCAGAGACAAAGTAAAATAGCCCCTCTCCAGCATCCGGCATCCTAGTCACCCCAGTCAAATCCAGATGTGACACAGTGATGCTAATTCCTAAAAGCAGTGGGCAGCCTGAGGGTCTGCAGAACCCAGGCACACCGACACCTGCCTTTGCTCTTCATCCAGCTGCAGCACAATCGCCATCGCCCCCACTCATCCATGGCGCAGCTGAGGCTCACCCCATCTAGATCTGACCTCCCCTTAAGGGACCCAGATAGGTGGCGAAGCAGGGACTTCCAGCCTCAGTCTTTAGCAGTCACCGGACTGACAAGTCACTGTTTCAGAGCAGGCAGGCGGCCATCCCATACTTCCGGGCACCTTCGTGTGGGCTCGTGCAGTGCGTTTGGCTGGTGCAGTTCCACCGCAGATAAAGGAACTCCTAGCGATGGGAGCGAGTCCATAAAGGCTTCTCGAGGCTCCCTGGTATTTTCCTCGTTCCTTTCATTCAAGGATCCTAGTCATCATCGTTATTATTGTTGTTGTTATTAATAATGATAATGAAATAAACTATGCAAATGTGGCGAATGGCTTTGGCCCTAAAATGCAGGCAGTAATGTGGTAATTTATCTAATAATGAAATCGCAAAGTGATTTTATTTGCTTTTATAGCTCCTTTCTTTCAGTGGAGCTGGGCATCAATAATGGCGATAGTAATGAAATCAACTATGCAAATGTGGAAATCGTTTTTGTCCTAATGTACCAATTTAGCCAGCGAAGGAAATTCAGCAGAGTCTGATGTGCTTCTCGACACCCAGGAGTGAAGGCTGCATAGCCAGTCTGTGCCCAGTTACTCAGACGTAAGGACGTGTTTCCTAAAAGCAAAGCCCTGTCAGTAGCTTGTGGGTCATGACCAAGACCTTCACTCTATGGTGAAAATTTTAGGGCATGCCCTGGGTGACTTAAGAAGAGAGAAATATTTTCATAGGAGAGCAAGAGGTATTCATTCATTTTCTGGGCACAATCTCTCCAAATTGGCGGGGTAATCAGGGGCTGCTGAGAGATACCACTTTGAGCAGCCCTCTCCTGGGCCTTTTCCTCCTGGCCCTGGGATTCTCCCCATATCCCACACAGCATTTGCCTCATATGGAGTCGGTGGGAGACTTTTTAGGCTGGATCAGGAGAGCTCCAAAGGGCCCCTGGGAAATATTGAAGGTGGCATTAAAATGGCCCCTCAGGGAGCCAGAGTAGTTCACCTCCTTTTTTGAATTTTTTTTCCCAGCACTGGGGATTGAATACAGAGTCTTCAGACTGAGCTATATCCCCAGCCCAGCTACATTCCCAGCCCTTTGTATTTTTTATTTTGAGATCGAGTCTCATGTGGTCAAGTTACCCATCCAAAACTTCTTATCCTCCTACCTCAGCCACCCAAGAGTACTAAGATTCCAGGCATGTGCCACCACGGCCAGCTGAGTTCCTCTCTAACCTTTGCATTTGTACTGTGCCCTTTTCCACTACCAAACATACAGTGCCTGCTTCCATGACCAGATGGGGGAAGAGCACCAAACAATGGGATGCAAGATGGCCATGGAAGGCCAAGAAGTTTCAGCAGATCTCTGTCCAGTATTCATACATGAGAGAGTCACAGATTTGAAAACCCCTGAGATCCCTGAAGGCAGAGACCTTACCTTATTCTTCTTTGTGTTTCAGAGCTTAGCATAGTTAAATGACCAGTAAAGATCAAATAAAAGACAGAAAGAATAAATGGAAGAGAAACAGAGTAGACTTAGGTAAGACAGAACTCTAGATCTATATGTCCCAATAATCCAGAACAAAGAATATTCATGCCCAGTACTGCTCAGAGATCCAAGTACAGAGCCCCAGCCTTGGCCAAGAGCTCCAGAAGACCCCACTCTGGTCTCCTTCCATCCAAAAGCCAAGGGTTCTTCCAGCCTGGAACTTACTTCCCAGTTAGTAGATGTATTTGGGGTAACCAGGGCCCAAATTCCCTTCTCAAACAACTGTTAACCTCTTCTAGGGCTTCAAAGAACCTCTCGTCTGGGTCCTACTTCTCAATGGTACATGGTGCTCAAGCTGGACATCCATATGTATGGGTGCATGGCCCTCTGTTGGTAAAGAATAGACTGAGGGACAGAAAGAAAAGGGAAGTGCACTGGCCAGCTTTCCTCTTGCTGGACACAATAGCCAATACCTACAGCTTAAAGGAGGAGGGTCTTAATTTGGCTCATGTTTTAAGGACATTCAGTCCATGGTTAGCTGGCTTCCAGGCAGAAACATCTTAATAAAGGACATGGCAGATCAAAGCTGCTTTGTTCATAGTAGTTGGGAGACAGAGCAGCACAAAATGTTAGGGAACGGCATAGCACCAAAAATTAAGCTTGCACAACCCATCCACACACACATGCAGCAGTGTGCTCCACCAACCCCCTGGGTGGCTCCCAAGACAACCAAGGAGACACAATCAAGCTTAACCATAACAGAAAGGGAGTTTCAAATAAGGGGTCACACATGGACTCTCTTCTGTGTCCCACAAATGTGAAGGGTGAATCTGTGTGTGGATCTTCATGTCTTCATGTCTTCAGTGTAATTTGTGGGCTGTCACCCTGGGTCAAAGCCTCGGGGTTAGAGGGGAATACCTGTGGTGTCAGAAAACACAATGACATTCTCACTCTGGGGTTGGGTGATGACTCAGGAAGGGAAGAAAAGGACCACAGGCACAAACCTCAGGTTCTAAACAGATTGTCGATATTTAAATAAATAAATAAAAAGGAAACTCTAGCAGTCAGTTCCAATTAATTCATGGCAATCAGCTCCTCTTGTTCTATTAGTTACCATTACAGCCCCACATTCTTGAGCAGAATACCAGAAGCTTTCATTCGAATCTTTAACATGATTTGATAACTGATGGTATTTGATTTCTGGCTTTTGCACTTCGACTTGAAGCTTAGTGCAAGATGTAATCTCATTGACTGTCTGGGTTTTTTTTTCCTTTCTTTCTTTCTCTCTCTCTTCTTTTCCTCCCATGAATACTTCACATGACATTTCTTTGTTAACTGTAATTAATGTTCACATTTGTCACGAGTTGTATTATTTGGAAAAGCAGTCATGATGATGAAAGATGTGACAAAGACACACACGTCTTCTTATCCAGAATGGCTTTATCCTCATTTAGGTTTAGGGGGGATATAAATAAAATAAGTCAAGCATGTATTTGTTTTCACAGTCAGGACATAGTGTTTAAAATGATAGCTCTTGGAGAAACCAATGCAATTAGCTTTCTCAAAAAAAAGTGTCATTAGGCATGAGTGAGATCTAAAAAAGACAAGGAAATTTGAATTGAGGCTGAACGAGTCAGGCTGTAAATCTTTCTCACTACTATTGATAGCTGATGCTAAAGACAGAGGCTGTGCCCAGACAATTGGAGCTCAAGGTGACTCAGACAAAGGCAGATGCCATCCTCTTCTTCCTCTGTCTTCTTTCCTCTCTTTCCTCTATTTTATGATCTTGCATTTTCTCTGTAAATAGAAGATATCATATAAATATTCCTACCAAGGAGTATTCTTTGGACAAACATGCTTACAAAGTGGGTTCCTTCTCCCCAGCAAACATAGGACCAACTCCAGTTTTAAATAGCAAGATTCTATGATTTATAAGGGTAAAAGGTAGGCAGCCAACAAGGTTCTACTTGTTTACAAAGAAAAAGTGACTAGCATCGAGGGAGATGATGTTCCAAGAAAGCCAAGTCTCTATTCAGAGTCCAAGTTGGAGTAGAGCTGCTGTGATGTCCTCTCAGTGTGACATAAACACCTTCTGTGGACAGGAGGAGACATCTGCGTGCTTAGACACTCCAGGGGTCAGCAGCCTGGCTTACACACACAGTGGCAAAGGGGCCCACATCAATCTCTTCTTTCTAGTGTGGTTGCCTTCCCCTTCTTCAGCTTAGTCTCAAAGGGGTTTCCTTCACCATGAACTAATGGTCTGCAATTTATTTTAAAGACGCTATTTTGATCCTCAAGAAGTACTTAGGGGAGCCGGGAACCATAAACACCTCCTTTTTAAAAAATTTGTTTCCTTTTTCCCAGCCTGTAATTTAACTCTGACTGGCACCATTCAAATCAAGTATTCTGAGCCCAGACCGCCATCAAGTCAGCTCCAAATTGGAGCACATTTTTACGACCAAGTTAGAAATCCCTTAAAACAAGATTTTCAGAGGGAAATGTTTGACAGACTTAACTCTCATGGTACAAATATGCCGTGATGGCATAGCAATTAGTTATTCAAAATATGCAAAGGGATTATAAGCTTTTTCAAGTCATTTCATAAATATGTCCTCTTCTGGTACACAATCAGTAATTATATCATTCTTACTCAACTGTAAACTTCCTCAGTGTGATTTATATCTCATTGAAATCTACACAAAAGTATTTGTTTTCTCAAAGGAAGAGCCCCGGTTCTAATCTCTAAGGCTCACACACATCAAAGCCGGAGAACTACTGTTCTGTCTCACTAATGTAAATAAAACGGTACACAAATATTCATGCAAATTAAGACAGAGAGGTCTGTCAAGAAATATTTATCTTCAAGGCCTGCTGCAGATTTGCATAGCACTCCCCTAAGAAAATTCCTACTTGGGGGTTGAGTCAATAGGACAGAAAAACAAACCATAAGACAGTTGTTATAGCTTTGGTTTAGATGTCCCCCAAACCCTCAGACAGCCATAGATGGAGCTTTTTCAGAGGTGGCTGGATCTAGAATGTGTAAGGCTGGGACCTATTCGTGGCGCAACCCTAGGATCAAGAAATTAGGATGAGGGGTGTGAGAAGGCCTGGTTAAGACATAAGGGATAGAAAGAGCTGTGGTTGACCTTTGTTGCTTTGCTACCTTCTGCCCACCATGAATAGCTGCTCCTCTGAGATACCTGTCTGCTATCTCAACCTGCCTTAGAGCCAAAGACCAAAAGCTCTACAAAGCTAAATAAACCTTTCCCCCTTTTTTTTACTTCAGGTGTTGGATATTTTGTCTTAGCAACGAGAGAAAAGTAACTAAGACAATAGTTCTTCCACCCTCTGTGCTCGTCTCTACAGATCTAGTATTGGAGAAATCACACACCTGAGATGAGTCAGGCACCAAAACCAACTTGAGTGGATGGTTCATCCTTTCTTGGTCTACTCCACCCCCAAATGTAAGAGATTACAATAGCTGGGTAGTATTGGAAAGACAGGAAAAAAGGGCAGGAATCTCTAGCTGAATGCATGACCTTGACCACTCAGCTTTAGATTTGGGGTTAATATATGGCAGCTGTCCAGGAACTGAACACTGGCCACATAAATGAACCAAAATGATGGGTTCACATGGAAGCTCTAGGATGAACACAAGCTCCAGCAAAATCCTCCTAACAACAGCTCGCTCTGAAAAACTTGAATGCCTTTCTTCATAACACACTGAGTAATCTCTGCTCCGCACTTCAACATGCTTCATTGACATGATTCTTTTCAGTGTCTGTCTCCTCTACTAGATTATACATTTATTCATGGCTAGGCCTCCTCTGGCACCATATCTGGTAAGAAATATTTGCTAAATGTTCAAGCCAAATATAGTAAAAGTATCTCTTCTGGAAAAAGCAAGCATTAAATTTTGTTTACAAGGTTGGAGCTACTGAGACCTTTTTTGGTCTATAACCAAAATCTGACCTTCCTCAAAATTTTTCTCTGCACTGAAATATTTTATTACAAGTGAGAAGTCAAAAAAAACTCTGTATCTGAACTAGATTAAAGCCCAAGCTACAAGAAGCTACTCTGTTCCTCTCTATGAAACCAATGTCCAACACAGGGCCAACCACATAGTATGTCCTCATGGATACAGTGCCTATGTTAAAAGTGCCATGGATGGGTGACGTTAGCATTTCTGAAATATCAACACTTCCAAAAGCATCTCCATATCTCATCCCCTCCATTGTCCCAAACTCCCAACACAATAGTTATCCTTCAAGGTTAACATCTTCAACCAAACGACTCCTATTTAAGAGAAAAACGTGAACAAGCCATGTCTAGAAGTAAATTGTATCCCAAAATAATCTATGAATAATTCTTTAATTTGAAATATAATTTCACATAGGTTACAGTCAAGCTCCACAATGACCACAAAGCCTTTTATTTTAGACAAAGCCTACATTTGGAATAATGCAAAGCCTGGACTCTTCTTGTCTTTCCCTTGTCTGGGGGAACTATCAATTATGCATGGTCTTGGAGTGGGAAGTACCCATCCCCAGGCCCAGTAGAACCCAAAGCATCCAGACTTCTCTTCTCCCTGGAAGTCAAACCATTGCCAAATCCCTTAGCTTGATTCCTGGAATTTTCCTACCTGGACTGGGCATCAGGAATAAATGAGACAAAGACAGAGGGCTAATGAGAATTCATTTTTGAAGGAAAGTGCCAAGCATCCAGGTAGAGGTTCTTGCCTCCAGAAATTTGTCGTGTCCTCATTTTGGAGCTTCTGGGCCACTTAGATACCTTTCCCTTCACCTTACCAGCTCTTTCACCTTTTAGTCAGTCATGAGGACCCCTAATACCTTTTGTATGGACTCCCTTGTTATTTTTTAAAAAGAACAAAAGATGACCAGTGCAATTAATGATCTTTTACTGGTCTATCAGACCAAATGGTATGCATTTGCCTTGAAAAGTTTTAGGGAGAAAGACTGTAGCAAAACAAGTTCATAAACAACATGAATCCAATAAACCAAGAAGAAAATTTGCTTCTCCTTGTATATGAGTGCTTGAGGAGAAACCACTCTGACTAGAGACAGAAGGTCCAAACTTAGAAGGTCCATTAGCCTGCCCCAAGTGATGGACAATTATGTAACCAGTATCAAATTTGTTCATCTGGTGAGCCTCAGTTTCCCTGACCAAGAATAAAGGATGGATGCAATGGCTTCTAAAGTTACTTAAAGAGCTCAGACATCTTGCGAATTTAAGATTTAATAAAGATGAGACCAGGACAAAGGCATTCCCGGGCCCTCTGTCAACTCACAGTTTCTAAGAGCCCTCCTCTCTTGCACTCGCCTTCCCCACATATCAGAAGAACATCCCTGGTACAATGTTCCCCATGTCTTTGAGGTTGCTGACCCTAACCATGACTTTCATTAGAAAATAAACAGCAAGAACTCTGTGATGGGAAAGGCCTAATTAACTTTGTCATTAAATCAAACCCTTCAACTCATCCTTTGATTCCAGGAGAAGAACTCTTGATAGAAGCCTCTGCTTCTCATTGGAGAACCATCACCTGTTCTCAGAGGCATATTTAAACTCCTTATTACCCCAAACACATAGCCATATGGCCTTCTTATACATGGCCAGAGAACAGTCACTGGTTCAGTGCAGGGGAGGGCATCTGCTAATGTTGAATACATTTCAGCTTTTCCATGGTAAGACCTTAATTTCAGAGATTTATAACTAGTGTAAATCTGTCTTGAACAGAACCCTGACACAAAATTACTTTGCCCAGTAGCAATTTTTTAAAGTTTTGGACTAAGTGCCTTTTATTCAACTTTACAACCAAAAGGAAAAAAAAAAAGAAACAAAGCAAAGCACCATAAGATCTGCCCTGCAGGCTACAAATATTCTTGTACACATAGACACACATGCATGTGCATGTGCACACAAGCACACAGCTGCGTGCTCCCCAAGCCACCGTCATTATCACTCGGCTCCTCCAGAGTAGAGTGTACCCCTCAAGCCAGGGCCCACCCAGGGAAGAGGGCTGGACAAATGTCCACTGAGGAGACTGATGTCAGAAATCCAGCCCCACTTGATTCCTGTATTGAATAGGATGGACCCTTTATGTGAAATTACCACCCACATGCAATACCAAGTGTCATGCTCACCTTGCTTAGTGAGTATTTGTTTGGTAGTGTAGGGGCTATTATCTAGGCAAACTCTTCCCAGTGAAATGGGGTTCAGTAAGAAAGAGAATACAGGCCTCAGCTCCCTGTTACATGCCAGGGAGGCAGGAGGCAAAGAGTAAGGGAAATCACAAGAAAAAACAACTTTTAAATTACCAGTAAACCACTGGATGTAATAGGTATTATTCCAAGTGTTGTATACATACTAAGTTGTATATCCTAATTATAAGCCCACAAAGCCAGTGTTATTGTTTTCCTTATTTTCACCTAGGAACATGGTAAATCACCCCAAATCAGACAGCTAACAAGTGACGGAGCCAGAATTGGAATCCTAGCAGTTCCTGGGTCTGTGTTGTACCCACCAATGCCAGAGTGTTCTCTGCAAAATAGCAGTCTCATTATTCCATCCCAGTGCACACGAATGACTGCATTAATCAGAACCATAATAGTAACAATAGCCAGGATTCAATGGAATATATCTTTTATCACATACTTCATGTCCACTTTCCCTTTGGTCTGTTTTCACAAAATCCTAATGAAGGCTCTGCTTTTATCAACCTCAACATGCAGATGAGGAAAGTGAGACAAAGAAAGAGGTTACGGAAACTGCTCCAGGTCCCAGGAGTGAAGGAGAGGACTGGAACCCAGTAATTTCCCACCTCTGTCCTCTCTCATCTTCTGAACACAGATCAACTACAAAGAAAGATCAACCTTCCTTCATGGGTCTTCCTAAACCTCATTTGACTCCTCTGTGCAAGATACTCTCCCCTACGGATTGTATGTTTGCGCTATGGCAATGCCATGAGACACTTAAAGTTTGCTCTTTCTATCATATACCTCTATCTCCATACCTAGTTGTCACTCCCAAGTGCCTGGAGTTCTCAGGCTATAACAGAGTGGTTAAACACTCAGATTTCAAAATCAAGGAACCTGTTTTGGATCTAGATGACACTCGCTAGCTCTGTGACTTCAGGTGAATTGCTTCTCTGGTTCCTCTATGTCTTCATCTGTAAAATGGACTGCTATGAGTACCTATTGCTCAGCGTTTCTAGGAGCATTATATAAATAAAAGACTTAGGACACCACATAGTACAAAGTGAAGGCTCAATCAGTACTTTTTATTGATAATGATGTTGCAGGAAACAATTTAGTACTGGCTAATCTGATTTCAGGTAACCTCTGCTTGACTCTAGCCAGCACCTGACAGATTCATCTTTTTTTTTTTCCTCCCCCGGTACCAGGAGTTGAACTCAGAAGCTTATGCTTGCCAGGCACTGTGCCACAGAACTACATCCCAGCCCTAGTCAGATTCATCTTAAAAAGAGAAACAACACTCACCGCAGGAAGTGAGGTCACGTGACGGATGGTGCTGACCTCACAACTTCCCCTTAGCTTTCCAGATAAAATCCAGTCTCCCTCCCTGCACATCGTACTCAACTGTAGACTCTAAAGGAAGAAACACATCTAACCTGTTTATAAATATAAGGTCAAAGTCATGCCCCCTGCTGGGCAGCCATACATACTTTTAATGCAGGCTTCAGTTTTGACTTTCTGGAGGACAGAATTGCAAGGCAGGTAGAGATGAATGACAAGTATTTTGGTATCCCCTACATGCCCACTACCCAGTGAAAACAAAACTATCCAGCATCTCCAGTAGCAAACAGCAAGTGTGCAGGAGCTACAAGACTGACAGAACCAGGTCATCATGAAGAAGCCAACATACAAATTCCCAAGACATGCACTATCCCAAGGACAACATTAATAACATAACTTGCCACTATATGAGCTCCATCCAGTGTACATTTATTGGGAGACCGAGACCAGGGTATTAAAGGGCAATGATCATCCTGAGGTGTAATGCATGAGTGCTTAATTTTCATCAGGTACCTGTGATATTGAACATTACCCCAAAGTCTGCACTGATCAGTTCCTCCCAACAGGGCTTTGCTATCTGTCACTAGTTCTCCAAAAAGGCCTTTTAGTGGAGGCAATGGAGCAGTCTGGCCAGATGAATTCCTTAGGCATCCCTTGAATCTTTAAAATGTTCAGTGTTTTATATCCTAAGAGGTTATCTTCAATCCCTTAGACCCCTGAGAAGCAAACCAACCCAGGATCATTCCAAGAGGGCTGTAAAGTCAGTCTGAGCCTTGAGTGGAAGTTCCTGTGTCAGCCACACATGTCAGAGGCACAAATTTCAGGTGAGTATTTGATACATCACCAGCTGCTATTATTATCCTACTACCACTGAGAGAAAGAGGCTGTTAAATATAATACATAAGATAACATTTAGTAAGGAAAACTGGATAATTACTTAGTAAAAAGGACATTGAGTCAAGTTCTAAGCCATTGCCCTGAATTGGGAATGGCATCATTTATGTCTTAAGTTAAATTGAGTAAAACTTCCTAAGTGGTCCCTTAAAGAACACCTGTAAGTAATGAGTTGGAATATCTAATTCATCCTGCTTTGTGCTGTAGTCCTGAGGAGCAGGTCAAGATTCCTGGGCCCTACATCCCAGAGTAGGGCTGAGCTGTTCATTGTGGCAAGAACATCCCAGCCAGGCTGCAGCAACAGCTGCTAAGCTCTACAGCTGCCATAGATAGAAGCCAGAGGGCTCCATTGGTAACACATTCTCTTCCCTTTGTTGCAGTTGGTGAACAGTGAGATACAGTCAGACTTAAGAGCAGGCAGAGAAGATGATGAGTGAGAGCACTTTGTGGAGTCAGAAAACAAGGGAGTTGGTGAAGTTCCAACAGTAGCACTGTAATCACCAAAATCCCTGGCTATATCTGTCACTCCAGTTCCTTCCGTGGATCTGGAACATACTAAACTTTCTCACTTAGCCTCCTGGTTTTAAATGTTGTCTTCACAGACACTAAATTCCTCTTTCAGCCTGACCTTCCTGGCATCTCTTCTCAGCTGACTAACACATCCAACATCTCTTTATCAGCCCCAAAGCTGCCCCTCTTACTCCCTTCTCCTCCCGGCCAATGGCTTCTCTAGTGATTCCATGGGACAGTGTCTCCTCTTGTCTCTTATAGGCCATTTCTAATCAGCAAGTCTTTACCATTGTTCCTGCTAAACATGTAGAAGGTGACCGTGTCTCACCATCCCCACAGAAACCACACATAGTCACCCCACCATCATCCCTTGTCTGGACCACCACGATAAGACTCCTGAATAGTCAGTCTACATCCATTTAGCCCCCTGCTGGATTCGTCTCCCACATATCCACATCAATGTCAGAGTGAACATGTTGATTTCAACTCAAGTTGAATGATGTTCAAAGCCTTTCAATGGATTTCCTTCTAGTATAAGATGAAACCTGAAGTCCTGGCAGAACTAAACTCTAACAGCACCTATCACTCACTCACCTCACCATGACAGCCTCCTGCCATACTGTAAAGTCACTCACCAGCTCCCACACTGCACCTTTGTATGTGTCATCACCTACACACCCCCCCACATCACTCTCTCAACCTCCACTACCCTCAGGTCCCTGATGAAATGCCATTCTACACGGGCGCTCTTCCTAGTCTGATCTTTCTTTATGAATGGCACCACCACCTCCCCAGCCTACAAACTATTTGCCATCACACATCTTCCTGCTAAGGATATGGACATGTATTGTGCCTCCCCTCCCACCACAGTATCCAGGGGTATATAAGTTCCTTGAAGGAAGCCTGGCTTTCTGACTGATTTTCTCTGGCTATACTCATTGCTGTTTCCCAGTATCTAGACTATAATACAGACCCTCAGGAAATATTTGTTGAATGTGTAAATTCAAAGGCCCCTAGTTAACATGCACCAAGCATCAATCTTTCATTTGCTAAGAGACTGTGCATCAACTAGGGACTAATGTTGAAAGTTGGTATTCTTTCTCTACATGAATCCACTACTCAAAATTAACTGGCCACACTTGAACAATTGCATACTGCTTCATAGTTTGCAAATCACTTTAACATGCAATTATCCTAATTTTTAAATGTATCTTGCTACAAATTTAATATCTAGTTAGTTAGACAGGTAAGACCTATAGGATGGTGTCAACATCAAATCCAGGTGCACTCAGGCTCATATAACAAAATAGCACAGAGTGGATATCTTAAAAACAATAGAATTTTACTTCTCACAATCCTGGAGCCTCAGGTATCCAAGATTAAGTAAGGCATCAGCAGACTGGGTTTCTACTAAGAGCCTCTTTTCTGATTCACGGATGGTGCCTTCTAGCTGTGACTTTATATGGTAAAGGGGCAAGGTAGCTTTCTGGGGTCTTATAAGGGCAATGATACCATTCATGACAGCTCTTACCCACAATCTAGTCACTTTCCAAACGCCCCACCAATACCTCAGCTGGGTGATTAGTTTTCAGCATATGAATTTTGGGAGGACAGAGACTAGCAGTCTCCTGTTCAACAGTCCATTGTCCTTGCCCTCAGCACACCTGGGTGAAGGGAAACCTCTTCTACTCTTTGCTCACAGTGCTCAAAGTGCACATCACATGGCCAACATGCACAGGGCTTGGAGAAGACAAACCACGCATCCAGGTAGAATGCGCCCAGCAGTGGTATCTCTGGAGAAACAAGACAAACCAGTCTACGTTTGGAGGAGCTATTGGTAGCAACTGACTACTCACTGTGGATCCAACTCTGTCACCACCCATACCAGTGCTTCTGAAGGTTCCAGCTGAGCGGAGACTGAGTGAGACCAGTGGGATCAGAAGAATAGCTGATCCCTGGCCTCTGCCCATTATAATCAACACAGAAGCCTTTAGAAAGTACCCAGGGCTAGCCCCATGCCAGACTAATTAAATCAGAAGCTCTGTGGGTGAAGCTGGAGCCCTGGCAGATCATTTAAAGCTGTCTGGATGACTATAAAGGACAGATGTTGTGAACCACTGGCTCAGAGCTTCATCACTGCACAGTGCTTCCACTTGTATTATATCCTTTAGTCATCCTGAGGGTGGAAGGTAGAATGGGCATTAATACCTAGTTAATGGGAGAGGAACTGAGATTCAGAGGCAGGGACTGATCCATGGTCTTCTGCTTAGCTAACTAGAGACAGCTTGGCCAGGTGTGGTTCAGGAATTGAGCGGTTTTATCCTAGTGATGACTTTCAGACAGTGGTCAAACCACCTGCGGATTTTGTGGCAATGCTGAGTCGGAATCAATGGACCCTAACAGGGACCCCGAATCTACATGTCTAACAGACTCCCAGGATGCAGATGCTATAGGTCTGTGAGCCACTGTTAGGAGACACACATCTGCAGGAACTGAGCCATATCCATTCTTGAGTCCTGACGTGGTGAAGGTTGGGAACCTCTCAACAACTTCCTGCAGTTTTCCAGGCCCGAGTGAGTTCTACACTGTACCATACACAAGTTCTGTACCACAACATTGGTATCACTCAGCCTTCTACCTGTCTGGACCACATCGACCTGGTAA